>ANSM01000925.1:0-24857 GCA_000347735.1 Cercospora canescens BHU | reverse complement strand
TCTTTAATATTCTAAGGCTCGTACTTCGCTAATAGCGCTTAATATTCCTTCTATAACTCCTTAAAGTAGAAGTACTATATCGCGATCTCTTTATAGTATTTATCTATAGTTGCTTAACTTAGATAACATAGTTTCTTAAGGTATATTCGGTGTCTAAGGGATGCTAGATTGATAAGATGTTCGTAGATAAGGTTATAAACCTCCTGTTATAAGGATTATTACTATCCTTTGAACGCTAATCCGGACGCGAATACTTACCTTAATTAGCGCCCTATCCGCCACCGTGGTTTCAAGGCTTCTAATTATATTAATACTAAATAGCAGGACGTAGTTTGATTGAGAAACGGCGTCTTACATGGCTTAAAAGCCCTATAAGGGGCCATGTAAGTTTGCAAGGTGTATGGAAGCCGAGGTTTACATTGCTACTTGAGCAACATCGACACTCGAGAAATCCTATTGCTCGAAGATGACACAATCTCCTCCAGTGGTCGTGGTCTGTGGAGGACTCCCTCGATACAGGAAAAGCCGTCGCCTTGAAAGCCGGTAGCGAAGGGGCTTGCGTCGTTGTCAATCACAGATCAGACAAACGTGGAGCAGACAGCATCGTCTCAGAGATTGGATCCAATCATGCAATCGCGGCGCAAGCAGACGCAGAAATAGCTTCAAAGAGCGCTGGACTAGTCGAAGCAGCAGTTGCGTGACTTCACAAGATCGACGTGCTCGTCGTGAACACACAGCAGATTCAAGCACGACCGAGTTCGCGTCGGGTACTGGAGCAAAGTCTTGACTCCGCCTTCGGACCAAAGGTCAAGGGTCCGATATTCCTCCGCAGGTTTGATTTCTGCTTGTTATTCGACACAGCGAGGAGCTGACCACGGAATAATATGCAGCTCTGCCCTTCGCGGCAGCGGAAGCCAGAAGATCCCCATATCGGCCGACCTGCCCGACTTCAGCGCCCTACCTTCTCAAAGTTTTCTTATGTATCCACAAAAGCAGCCCTCAGCTTGATCGTGCGATCACTCTCATAGACTCTGGCGAAGCGTGGAATGCGCGTGCATGCCGTCGCACCAGGACCGGTGGAAATTGAAAGCTTCTCCATTGCCAACCGCGAAGAAAATATGCACGCGATAGCAGCACTAAGTTCTTGCTAGGGATCTGGTGAAGTGAACGAGTCATCAGAGGCGGTGAGCTTATCCTGGACTCGGCAATGCTTGTTGATCCCATGACAGGTCATCAAAGTCAGTAGGGCAGAGTGTCAAGAAGTGTGGCCACAGAAGTGCATAGTCTTCGACTAGTAAAGTATTCAACGCTGGAAGCTTGTTTCTTGTCTACATGATTCAGAGGCTAACGACAGATCTCGATCACGAAGGTTTGAAAAATCGCCGGTGGAAGAGGCGGCTGGGACCACCTGTATCACCAACAGCCTACTAGTGTCAGTGACTGGCACTTCCGGCAGTACTCGGTAAGACTGGAGGCATATCCCTGCTCACGACAAGGGCATGCCGACCGCATGATGTTGGATGTACAGAGCGCACTCTCATAAGTACTCGAAGATCTCCTGTCATCACCTACCTTTCAATTTCTGATTAAGGCATTGGGTCTAACCACCATGAGTGTGATCACTGACTACGAGGTGCCTCTATCGTACCAAAACAAGATCAGACTACGTCAGCAACCTGACACTCGTCCCGATGATCAGATTCTTTTCGAACTCGACAGAGAGATCGAAGTAACCTCGGAGAAGAACATTTGGTGCTTTTGGAACTCCGGGCTAGGAGGTCTGCCCAGCTGGTCCCGCCGCAATGTGCTGAACTGGGCCCGCGTATGTGACTCCACGTGGACTATTCGCCTGCTTCATAAGGTTCCGGGGAAGCCCAACTATGCCCTGGACTGGATTACACCCTCAGATAATCTTCTTCCGCCTGCTTTTGTGGACAACACGATGACAGGCCCATATGTTGGTCAGCACTCAGCCGACCTGCTGAGGGTAGCTCTAATCTGGAAGTACGGTGGTGTATGGCTTGATGTTGGAGTCATCCTGTTTCAAGACCTCGATCGGCTTTGCTGGAATCGACTCTCTTCTCCCCAAAATAACCACGGGATGTGCATAGCATGGGTCCACCAGAACTTTATTGCGAACCACTTCATTGCTGGCCGCAAAGGAACAGAATTCCTGCTCAAATGGCAACTATTATTTGCACATCTATGGAAGGACCGGAACTCCTGTGACGGATTGTTCGAACATCCTCTGTTGCAATTTTGTTTCCAAATGCCCCCGGCCGAAGGCTTAGAAAGATTTAAGTGGCCAGTCAACGTCCCGCTCAAGACCATATTCGAATATACCGCGCAAATCGAATCTTTTGCGCGAGTAGCAAGCGTTCGGGAACCAGGAAATGGCTTCGATGGCAAGACATACTGGGAAAAGAACATCCTGAAAATCGATGCGCTTGACGAATGCTGGAAGGCTGAGAAAAGGATTGGATTCATTGGACAAGACTTTTTCGATTTGCTCAACATGCGAAAAACAGATGCTCATAGTGATGACAAGAAGTATGAAGTGGCAGAGAGCTTGGTGTGGGATCTGTTAGCAAATGCTAGCATGCAGAAAGTCGCTCACGCGAAGAAGCTCCTTGCTTCACCAGCGCTGGGTACTCTTTGGGATTCTCTTCAAAGCAAAGGGGATCAATCGGAAGTTGGTACTCTTGCGGAAGTGCTGAGAAATGGCAGCGTGTACTTTGCGCAGTGCAGGCAAGAGCCAAATTTTATTGAAGTCGCGCCGATCGATTTCACGATTTCCAAGGGCCTGCTAGAAGAGTGACGGATAGAAGCGACTGTAGGTTTTAGATATGATGACGGGGCCACGTAGAAAAGCGTTAGACACTGTCGCTCGGAGGACATCTTGCTGGTTTCAATGTATCAAATTCTAGTTGTGCGCAGGAATAAATGGATACAATTGGATTCTGCCCAAGATGCGTTTGGAAAAAATTTCGCGACTAGTAGCAGACAGCATAGAGATTCTGATGGCCTGGCTTCACCACGCCATCCATATACTTGCAGCGACTAGGCGTTAGCAGTCAACATGTGACCCATGTCGGACGCAAAGGTCTCGGATAACTCATACTTCCCGGTCCTTGTGCATCTGTGCCCCTGAGTCTCGAGTCAGCAGGCGAAATGAAATTTTATACCATTCAGCAGTGGCTGTAATACTGACCTTATGGCAGCCGAGAGTTTCTGGGTATGGGGGATCGTGGGGTGGAGCGTTGATTATCTTGCAAAATCCATTTCCTTGTGGGTTTTCTGTACATTGTTAGAAGCTGGGCCAGCAAGCACTCTGCTAGAATATCGAGTATCTGCTCAAAAACGCATTCCGTTGTGTCTTACGAAAGTAGGAAATTGTCGCTCCTCAAGTTTCGGCCCTGCAATCACAGATGAGGAGGCCAAGGCCATGTAGGTGAAGATAGCGGTTATGCATGAGGCCTTCATTCTATCCAGATATCCGATAAGACTCTGATTAGAACGTAGATGTGATAGATGAGATTCAAGCTATTGAAGAACCTCGAGTGCAGGCTGTGCGCTTTTTGTAAATGGAACTGACACTCCAAGCCATCCGAGTCTCACCTGACGAGCATGTTGCTGTAAGAACCTACAATACGCATCCTGTACGTCTGCCGAACCTTGAAAGCCTCCGAAGCCATGAATACCACCAGAATTACCCGAACACGAGCGATGTTACCAGTTCTTACGCCAAGAGCTTCAATTTTACTTTCATAGTAAACAGGACTCTAAACATACAGCCCCACCGACCAAGGACATCCCGTTCACGGTGTAAGCTCCGAATTGAAAAGCACTGCTTGACCTCAAGACAAATTACAAGATTATCATGGACCTTGTTCTACTGCTTTCTTTCCCAGGCTCGTCGCCATGGCTGCGGACCTGCAAGCCAACGAATGCGAGCCAGCGGCCATCGCAAACCGTCCCAAATTTGCTGACGCGCCTGGATACGAGCAGCTGTATCCATGCTCTGGAAGGCAAGCGACAGTATGGTGAGACTTCCTTACGGCCGATCGCTATCTTTTCCCAGTCATTTCTTCTGTCTCAGGATCAATGTTCTCATTATTCCTACGACTCTGGGACACATCAGCCAAACGTTCGGTCCTTGAATCCACTGTTGGTTAGAGGTTCGTTGCGAAAGCAGGTATGCATGGAGTTTGCGGTCAAATGGTGCCTGCGGTCCGCGGTGCGATGCGTTCTGCTTGTAGTGTAAGACAAGCACGGATGGAATTGTTTCGATACATGGCGCGATGAAGACGACTGTCATTGAGCGTGCGAGTGTTCGACCAGGTGGTTAACTTCTTCCCAAGTGCTACACCACCTTTCTCCGGTCCGCCCGACACGACACTCGTCCACTCAGCATAGCGATTGCATCTTCTCACGAAGCTTGCACCGGAGTCATGTAAACGGCCGAGCTGCCCATACGAGGAAACACGTGGATCATACCTTGATCAGGAAGCTAAGCGTTGCCGAAAGCATAAGATTAGTGCTTGAAGCCACCCATCCTTATACGAGGTCGGGTGCCTCGTTTTCGTTATGGTCTGACCACTTTACCCAATTGCCTTCGAGGTGCAAGCGAAATGGCGGTCACCAAGCAAACATGGAGAGTCTCAGGCAACCTCAAAGACGCAGCTGCGACTGAACGATGGTACACGTGATAAGTACTTCTGAACGCAGGTCGCATAATGTGCAAGCGTCCACGCCTAGCCACGAGCTGGTCGGCTTGGCCCCCAAATTGGATATCAAACTGCTACTACAGGCTGTGCCCAACTTGTGTTATTAGCAATAGATCAGTAAGACCAGTTGATGACGTACGAAATGGTCGTTCGCGCATGTAAATTCAGCGTTTCCGTTAATACACTTAGAATATTGCTTCGACGAAGCGACGTCGCTGTCTTTCTTTTTTTCCATCTCCTCCTCCTTCTTCTTCTTAACCCCGAAGAGCCTCCCGAGCAGCATCACTCCGCTCGCATTTAGCGTCGCAAACACAGGTGAGAAATTTTGGCCCCGAGTTCGTAATATAGGCGCATTATACCTCCGATAACTATAGACAGCTTAGCCGCTAGTGTTGACCCCCAGAGGTACTTGTATCGAGATTTAGCTTCGGCACTGAGTTTACGAAGGTAGAGCTAGAACACAATAGGATGGTAATCTGGACACGATGCAGCCATGTGGAATTAAGTTTCTCGAAGAGAGATCCAGAAAGGTGAGCTGATGCCCGGCGAATTGCAAATATATACATAAGGATGGCCATACTCAAGTAACGACACTTGAGAGACACTCTAAGCTTGTCATCAAAGTTTCAAGATGTTTTCAAAGGCGCACTTTCTGTCAGCAACTCTCCTGCTTGCCAGCACAGCTTCCGCACAGTTTAAGCTTTACTGTGTAGCCAATGGACAAAACGGCGTCTGCGTTCCACAAAACGAGTGCAGTGGAACATCGACAATAGGCTCATGCGGAAGCAATTGGAACATGGTATGCTGCACCTATGGCCCTTGCTTTCGACAAGGCGTTCGTGGTTCATGCGAGGCGCCATATACATGCACCGGAACCAGGTAGGACAAACAATGTAAAGCGTAATCAAATGGCCCATCTGACGATCGATCAATAGTTACTCGGGACTCTGTCCCAATCGCCCCGGCATTCAATGCTGCATGCGAAGCTAGACGTTCGAAGCTAGGTGGCCGTACAGTCGGTTATATGGGGTCAGACCGACGGAGAGACTGTGCCAGGCGTGACAAGACGTCGTGCTGGAGAGGTCTGATTGTTGTGGACAGTTGCTAGTACTAGTACTGTGCTATACTAGATGAGTTCGCTTTGCAGAATGATGACACGCTCTGTCGGACTCACTGCTCCGCTATCAGGCCTTATGCATGTCGATAGTCACTCGCGTTGAGACCGTGACGCTTCAAATCAGATAATCTTTGAGTCGATAGTGCCCATATACTAGGGACCTCGACGAGTTCTGGCCAGCAACACCCGTCTGCGCAGCTAGACAAGCTTATTGCACCCTGGACATGTTTGCAGCCGTCCACTCGTGCCGATTCTCTCGTGCCTAGCGGCGTGATTGTCGGGACATTTACTACGCTCATGTTATGCGCAAATACAACAGCCACGAGTGTGACGGGTATTGCAGGTAAGCGCTCTCGCTTTGCCGTCCATAATATACGTGGGAGATTTTCCTGCACTGGCGATCACTGCGGCAGCCCCATTATAAGTAACAAATCCGACGCTTGCAGTCTCAAGAGACTCTCACTTATCTGGCAGGCCATGTCTACCTCCATTGGGCCTGTGTTTGATCGCGTCAAGTCCTGAAATGGGCACCACACGCAGATTAATAACGAGCGAACGTGGGACTTATATGTGCGCTCATGATTCTTATCTCTCACGGGTGATCCCATGGTGGCTTCATTGCCCCAGATATGTAATTTCCGCGTACATCGTACACAAGTAATTCACCGTTGCCGACCACTTTGCGACCAGTTTGGTGTCATTTAACTGATTTCATAGCACATCACTTCCTGATCCAAACGCGAAAGTCAGTAAACAAGAGACTGCATTCTGCATTGCGAGGCAGGCGAGGCCGTTATGGCAGTTTATCACTCACCAACAACAGCCTGCAATCGCCGAAACGATCGGCACACTAATTCCAACACTCGCGTCGATAATCGGAGCCTTGGGCAAGCCTTCGATAGCATCTCTGATGATATCGGCTATCCCAGTCGCTGCTGCAAAGTAGGGAATCAGCCCCCCTCACGTGCTCGGCAACTCCACAGCATTCGTTCCAAATTTACAGTCTTTATGGCAGCTATATCTATGGTGGCATTAGGACCGAGCCAAATGGAGCTGGAAAGCACGTGATCGACGATGCCCGAGGGAACAGTCATCGTCCGAAGAATTGTTGTTGAAAATAGAGGGCCGTTTTGGCATGATGCGGCACAGTTGATGAGACCAGTTGAGAACAGTCGACTGCAGTGTAAGCCAATTAATGGGTGAGAAAAGTGATAACAAGGTCCGGTCGATTACCTAGCAAGTCCTCCGTGGTGCTAGGCAGAGTGATGATCGTCACATCGGCCGCAGATACGGAGGCTGCTATACTAGTGATGAAACAGGTTGATGTGAGTTCGGTTGCGTAAACCGCAGTAATGAAGGTTGGTGCTGGACCCAGGTTTTGTCACGAACGTGGACAGTAGCATCGGCGCCCGGCTCTAATGTAAATACATACGACTGTGCTAGAGCGAGGAATTCGAGCCACTTTTGACGAAGGTTACTGGTACCACACATGTTCGTAACCTTCTCGTTAACTCAGCAAAGCAAGCTTATGGGTAGATCTCTGATTAGAGATGCCGGCATATACAAACTACGCGGTCGTTTGGGTCTCATTCGGTACCTCCAGTGAAGAATTGAGTGATGCTGCAGCAGGAAATGCGTTCCCTTAACTGGTGATTCTGCAGCAGGTGAAGGCCTTGAGCACTAGCACAGATGATTGTCGGCTTGGAGTCCGGGCTATTTGCGGCGCGTTGCACTACAATCAGTGTGGAAACGTGTCTTTCACTTCCCAGGTGCCTTGCTCCATCCACTCTAGCTATCTGAAAGAAGAGTCGATTGGCAGTGTACGGCATGTAAATCGGCACACCAGTTCCCGGTGAAGTACAGAAACTCCTGTCTCTGAACATGACTTCCGGTCTAGCGAGTACGGTGCGCCTCCTGGGAGAGCTCAAGTCAACAAATCTGACAGAAAAGAAGATGCTGTCGCCCATGAATAGAGACAATAGAGGTGTGCCTACACAGGGAATAATAGAGAAGCCAGATGGATTCCAAGGCGAGCGCTAAAGCCGGTGTAGGCTGCGCGGTAGAGCTCATGTACGGGTTTCGCAAGGACACTCCAGACTGTGAGAACATCAATTGCCATCCTAGGACAACAATCATGTCGAGGTTGAGCGACGCGCGCAGTCGACTCTTTTGCGGCATCACATCAATTGCATCTATGTGTCGTCCCCTACTGACCTAGTTTTGCATTTCCTGCAACTTTCAGTATTCCAGATGGGAGAGGCGAATCTGCGATCGCAATTTCCTATAAGCAGGGCTGTCATTTCACGGAGATTACTCTGATTGTCAACGTGTCATCCGTTGAATCTAGCCTCGGATCGAGGATCTCTTCCAATAGCTAAAGAGCATGTGACAATCTATAGGCGGTCACATCACAACATCGCAATATTCGTAACGCCAGCACAGATCGTCACCAAGTCATTCCTTCTTGATGATCACAAGACTCTGCAATGGTCGCCGGACAAACCATAGCCTCGCCAGTTTAAGCGCTGACCCTTCAGGCGGACCGATGAACTCCTTTGGCCCCTGGAAGTTTCAGGGCCCTATCATCATTTAACACGAGCGCAGAAAATTGTTTCAGCGGCTACAAAACGCACAAATGAGCTACAGCGCGCATGAACGCTTCTTGGCAAATGTTTAATCGACGACATAAGCAGCACAACAGTCAACATCGTGGTTTTCGATGCTGCAACACGTCTTGTCGCCTTCCTACGGATGGACAATGCTTACTTGGGCGCCTTTGAATGACTCAAAGCAACGCGCGTATCGTGGCCTTGTCTAATTCGAAGTCTCTGTAGGGAGTGTTCTATAAGACCATTTAACCTGGTGAGGTGGCTTGATCTCTTCAACAAACCGATGGCGGGTTTGTCTCGCCTAGCGGAGGCTGGCCGATCATCGATGACAATGGATATCTTATTGTCGCTGTTCGTGTCGGTAGTGTTTCAGGGGCTCAAGATGTTCAAGTGGCGATATAAGTTGCAAAGTCGGTGGCAAGCAAGATCAAGATGGTATCTGCGTAATTTCAGATGGGTAAGAATGTCGAGAATTAACAGCCTCTGTCCGTCAGTGGAGCCAAGGCCGAGATCTCGGATAAGTAATGTTTACACAAGCTATCTCAAGGACTTTATGACACTCCGCATATCGGAGCCATCTCAAATCTGTTGATATACTGCGTTTGTTGCCGTCAAGAGGAAACCATAAACTTAATCAATAGTAGTACGCCATCATTTCTTGCACCTATACAGGCGGCTATGCAAACGGCCAGGACCCTACATTGGGGGTCCGAGAGAGTTCACGCCAGGTCGCTGACACGATGATGTCGCCAAGTCGTCATGCTTAGGTTCTAGCATCCTTCTCTGGCAGATGTCTGCCAAGTGCCACTTTTCTCAAGGCAAGAGTTTGCTGGCGACTTTGGGCTAGCATTTCCCGCTCCCCGTGCAACTGCGCCGTTACATTTGTTCTTATAGCGACTTTCTGTTGAGGAGAAGCCGGAAGCGACTGTCTCAAAAGTCTTAAGCGAGGCAACGGCTGGAAGCGTGCAACGCCACCGTCTGCGCTGTCTACCTCTGGCTCGATGCGTGATCTTGCATGCTTCCTCGTGAGTTGGTTCGAGAAGTCAGCGCCAGCCGCAACCCTAGGTGTACTCCCGCATCAAGGCACAGTTCAATATCGATTCAAAGATCTCTAATCACACTGACATGATCAAGTCAATTCGGAATTCGTAAGTAATCTTGATCGAGTGCCATAATTGGTCATAACAACTATGTCACCTTTTCGTTCTGAAAAGGACCACTTGCGTACTTCGGTGCCAGTGGATATATATTTTATAGAGCCGGTGAATGATAGTTCTTGAGGACAAAAAGCGAAGCAGATTCAAGAGTAAGTTTCTCCGAAGGGATGACGGTGCGTACGGGCCGTCTGCTTGGTTTCTTTCGTTCACTTAGCATTCTGCACGAAAACTAGGGTCTGCCGCGAAGAATGCTACCTAGTGCTGGATACTAGGACCCGTCCTTCGCGGATAGGCTCGAAATCTAGATGTTCTAGACAGTCGAATTGGCAACGACGGATGGTCCGCTAGTAAAATCCGTCGTTGCCAGACAGATTCGTCAACTGTTCGGCGCTAATGCTGCAGCCTCGACGGGCCCCGTGGTGTAAGTATTGGCCGAGAGAGGCATTCGCGAGTTGCCACTAATACCGATCCAGCGATTCACGGACGATGCAAATAATTTTTTGGTCGGCTGTTGTGCCTCCTTTCAAGAATCGTAACCGAGCGCTATCCCATTCTTAGGATTCGACAACCGGATATCCGAACATCTTTTTGGATTCCTTGAACCTGTTTCCAGCGTCTTCGAATCCGCCTTCTCCAAGAGCATTATGCATATCATGCATAACGCTAGCGCCGTCGTAGGCGGACTGCCACAAGAAGGTCGCCCGGCTGGGGCTCGCGGTAGTGATGGGTTCCTCACGACGGTACACACGAGCACAGTGAACAACTATGGCTGACGACGCAGAACTGCTGGCGGAGATCCGTAGTCTCCAGGGCAAATAAGTGTCCAGACTACACGATCCCTTCGGAGGCGCGGGACTCTCAAGCATACAAGAATACCCTTGCAGTGGTGCGACGCGCGTGGGAGGACTACTACAAGGACTGCAAACCGTCCGCGACCGAAGATGCCTGGTCATCTATCCCGGGCGAGGCTCAACTACAGGCCTTCTTCCTATAGTGCTTGCTTAAGAGGAAGGGAAAGCTGGGCGGAAAGCTTACGGTCCAGACGTTCAAGAAGTATCTCATTCAGCTGAGAAGGCTCTTCCGCGACAGACATGGTGGAACCCCAATTTCGCTAAGGACCTCTGGAAACCTGCGCAACTACGTGAACGGAGGACTCGCGCAGAGAGGAGCTTCCTGGGAGGCTATGCCAAGGCCAGTAGCAACGCCCGCGGTCGTCATCGACATCCTGTACTTCCTGTGGGCGCTCGACGAACACGAGTTCGATCATCCACGCATGCGACTGCAGCTTTCGTTCTCGATCACTCTGCTCCTCTACTTTGGCATCCGTCCGGGGGAGTTCATTGAATCTTCATCTCATTCAGGGGGCAACGAGGGTGTGTTCTACGGCGACTTAGACATCATGGTTCTCCTTCACGAAGGCCGGCGTCGTTTCGCGATCGAAGTGCAGCTGCGGAACCGCAAGGGGGTTCGCGGCTTGCGCGTCAAAGAGTAGGTGTTTCAGTATGCCTTGCGCCATGCTACGCTAACTTGCAGTCTAGCACCAGCATGGCATTGCTCCAGGAGTTTGAACGGCCGGAACTGTGCCCAGTTGCACAGCTGTTCGCGCTAGCATTTGCCGATGGCGCGTTCGAGGATGTCCACAGCGTCGCCGACATCAGGAACGTTGCCACCCCACCGCCGGATGTATTCCAACGTCTCCGCGTCCGAGAGAGCATGAAGAAAGTTCCAGTACTGCGCCGCCTAGAAGGACGTGGCAAAGCCACCTCGCAAGAAAAGATTGCCACCTGCAAAGAGCTCGGCCCAGTAATGGAAGCACTGGGGCACCGAGCTGGTCATCGCGAAAGATTTACGCCGTACACCATTCGGAGGGGTCATGGTGGTTTGCTTGACAGTATGTAACATCATGGTCCCAACTAAGCAATAGCTAATAGTACCAGGGACCGTGTCAGCCGCTAGGCGTCAACAGAGGATGGGACATGCTAACTCGCAAACGTTCCAGCATTATCTTAATAAGTTCTCGACCATCGATGGGCAGTCTATGGTCCTGGGTCGACCTATGGAGCAGCATGTGCTGGAACGTGTGGCTTCAATGGCCTCAAGTGTCGATGTGGATGCTCCTAAGCCTGCAGGTGCTTCCTTAACTAACACGGGACGTCAAAATCAGCGAGCAGGTCTCCAAGCCCACCGCGACGAGAGGAAACAGTACTTTGACTCGCTTTCAGCATTTGCAACCGCTGTCGCGCGGCCAGAGCTTCACGACAAGGAGTATGTCCAGGCAGCACAGGAAGTCTCGCGCGGTCGTCCGGTTCTAAGCGGCATGTTCGAGAGATACCTTCGGTGGGACGCGGACCGGAGCAGAATCATCTAGATGTTTTACAACCGCAAGCCGGAGCAAGGCTTGCAGCTCGAAGACATGCTAGAGCCCCTTACATCCATCGCTTGTCCCGACTCTGGCACATAGAGGTACCCGGAAACAGTCCTTGGCTCAGATGGCGGTTGCGAGTGCGGAATCATCCAGTCAAGGTATGGCACTCCGACATCAGTAAACTCATCGTCTTGCTAACAGACAGTTCAGGGAGCGAGACACTGCTATGTCCAATTACCATTTGCTCTGTTGTTACATCCGTAGGCGCAGCGAAGAGCTGACTTTGAGATTGGCCCGCCGGGTCGAGAAGCTTCATGCTGTCTGTCCTTTGCCGAAATGTAGCCGGGATTTCGCGAGGCTCGCTCTCCCGTCTATCGCTAAACACATTGCGATGCATCTCCGGAAACACGAGTCGAGATGCCTCCGGCAGCAGAAGTCGAAACGCCGCCGAAACAACACCAGTTGGTGTCTGTGGCCGGACTGTCTCTCAACCTCTGGTTGGGCCGCCGATCTCCGGCTCCACATCCTGCACCATCATTCCCTGCCGCTCCCCGATACGCTGCCAGAGTTGCACTATTGTTAAGATTGCCGAACTTACTTTCCCTCTGCCCTGGAGTGGGATGAGCACAATCGCAAACATGTTGAAGATCCAAGCATGTTCTGTGGCCAGATCCTCAGGAGAAATGTGGTCCTCGTGGCTTGTCGCTGTCCATTGTGCCTAGGAGCCATTTCCCTGCTGCCAGCTCAAAGAGCATCGCCCCACCGACTCGGAGCACATTTCTATAATCATCTAATCGACCATCTGGGCAATATAACCACATGTATTCTCACTTGCCCACATCCTCTCTGCGTATATAAGATCACTTCTGCTGAGCTGTTCTGGGACCACTTTCACGCAAAGCATGGCATCGAAGCACCGAGGAGGGATACAAAGGCATATGAGCGGTCGCTAGCAGTAACATCGCTCCTCGGCGATATTTGTGCGTCTGTCGATTCAATCAATTCATTGGCGGAGTGCGATGTTAGTGGAGATGGAAGCACGATCAATCCTGATCTCACTCAAGCAATGATCACGGGCGGTGTTTGTGCGCCTGCCGGCCAGATTGCGACATCGAGCTCGGAAAGCGACATAAGAGACGATGAGAGGATGGTCGATCTTGAGCGCTCTACAGCAAAGACGTCGACAGAAACCATTGATCTCACGCAAGAAGCAACACCGGTCGAGCCATCTGCCCACGCGGCTTTACCTCGCACCGCGATGCAACGTCACAGGAACCACTTATTGGCTGCAACGCAGGAATTGTCTCAAGATCCCATCGACAAAAAGTCACCACGGATCAAAGGTCATAGCACTCAAAGGGAAAGACATCAAAAGAAGCGGCCATGCGTTGCAGAGGGCCGACACGCCCTCTGGTCGGGAGTCTACTAGCTAGGTCGAAATTAGATCTACAGATGGAGCAATGCGTTCATGGGTTAACAGGTCAGAACATGAGCTCCACCGTGTTTGTACCACGTGGTTCATTCCCGTGAAGTTGTCCTCCTCTAGTTTATGTACCTGCCTGAGTTGTCTTCCACTGTTGTCAATTGAACCAAGACTGATTCATGTTCTCCAAGTATCGATGTTCGGGATCAGCCCGGTTCTACGCTGGCGACCGGACTCGGAGTGCTTTGAGCTGAACAGGTCGCAGAATTTCAAGTAGTAAGTTACGGAAACGGGGTTTGCCGATGGATCAATTACCGGAACTAGTCAGTCGGAAGGCATATGTATTTCTTTCGCGTGGCTAGCAGCGCCTACACCTTGGTCAACGCAGAACCATTAGCAATCTCCAGCATCAAATCACCGCAGGGCCTTATGTCCATTAGCCTGTCGAACGTGCGCAATGATGTTCCTCGGGTTTGACATAACTCGCTACGTTGCGGCTGGAGCTGATACAAAATTTGGACGAAGGCGTAACGAGTATCAATTATATCTCAAATATGTTCTGGCGCTGGACAATGTTACCAGGATATTCAGCTGCCAAGACAAAGCAGAAGCCTTAGTGCAAGCGATCCGTGACGAGCGGTACATGGTCGCGAATCTGATCCTAGACATTGGCGACGTAGCAATTAGTTACGTGTGTGTGAACTCGTTCTGGGATGCTCGTAGCACCTGCGAGAATCAGATCGCAGCTTATAAAAACAAAAAAGGACACGCTTCCCGCGATTACGATTCCACACACCACAGTTAGTGCATCGAGCTTCTGTTACGTATCGAAAAGGAGGAGGAACTGCAGGTCTTGGGCGAAGCGCCGGGGCTGAGGAAATGTCCGAGATGTGGCTTTGCGGTTGTGCATTAGATATGTCTTTCGGGACGCAGATTTGAAGCCGAATTTGTGTTTATGTTAAACCATCGTGCAGGTTCTATGCGTTGAAAATCAAATGAGCGAACAGCTACCGATGCAGGGCAGTGTAGTCTAACGTCTGGAACGAAGCCCGACGTTCACGCTGCCGCCAATCAGAAGTGTGCTTCAAGAGCGACTGGAACAATGAATACGGTGCAAAGTCTACAAAGCACTAGCTATATCGCAACAAACATACCTCGACCAGCGAGGCTATTACAGAGCATCGTCGCGAAAAGCCTTTCTTACAACACTCATCATCTTTGCCCGACTCAGGTAGATCTCGAAAGCATGCGCCAACAGATTTAGTGCCTCCTTATACGCATCTTCGACATCGGTTGCAAATTTTCCAGCGACATAATTAGCAAACTCTACCAATATGCGGTTAGAAAACGAGAGACAGTTGTTTACATCTTGCTGAAGTCCTGGGCGATAGTTTACCCACAGTAGTTCCACAGCGCCTTTCTGATTTGTCGATCCCCCGGAGTGCCCATCTGTAGAACGAAAGCTGCTCGTGGGCCTGTAGACTTAGTGCGATGGCCTTGTGAGATACTCTAGAGCCTCTTAGAACTCTGCGTCTGCTGCTAGCGGTCCACAGCACTTATACGTATGCGCATCGCCGAACAACTTCTGCAATTGCCCTGTTGTGCAGAGAAGCTGGGGGTGGCGCTTGAGTACTTCTAGTGCTCTACCTCGAACTCTCGAACCGGGTTCGTCCATCTGACCTGGGGGCGATGGAATTGGCCTAGGCGACGCTTCTGTAGGATGTGGAGTGTTGAGCCACTCGAGGGGATCCGGTTCTGTCACCGGCTCGCAGGATCCTGTCGTTTCTGCCGTAGGCACGAAAACTTCTTCAGGTTGAGTGGAAACCTCTAACGCCAGCGGACAGGCAGTTTCGCCCTGCAGGATCGCAGATAAATCCATAACGGAAGCGACGCGAAGAGAAAGTCGGGTGTAGTTTTCAGTATCCTTCAAGTTTAAGTTATTCAGGTTCCGCCTCGGGTAGTGCAGTACGTATACGTAGTCGAGAACATTGCTCCGAGTATACTAACAAGAGCTATGTGAGTTAGACCGTAGTCATACCGCCGCAGAGTGAAGCCACAGAGAGGCTATTATTGGTTCGTATCACTAGCGAGAGGTTGACCGGACAGTCTCATCTTGCGGGACTTGCAAGGCTGGTTCGCGTATTATCGATGTACACAAGCATTTATAAGACAGGATCTTTTTGGGGCAGTGCTATCTTAACACTGGAGAATGGCGACGAAGAGGCTGGTTATGCACTCGATTCGGGGCTAGCCTCGTTACCCGTTTGTGTCGGGACCGCCAGCTATGCGAAGAGATAATAGACCATTGTACGGTAATCCGCTATCGGACTTCCAGCTTGTATTCCTAGCAAGAAACAGCAAGACTGCGCTAGATCCTATCGACGATGCCACCTAGTTATTGGTCCCGTCTTGCGAGATGTCGGGGGCCGCAACCCAGGTGTCGGACGACAGCCATCCATAACATTAACAACAGAGTGACCTCAAGCGTGCGGACGCGCGTGCAGATGGATATCACATATCCAAGGAGATTGAGAGCGTCCCAACAAGCAATTTAACGGGTACGGTGAAACTTCAATAAGCAAGAAATCCGCGAGAAATGCGAGAAAGCATCAGACTAGCAGGAAATGCAGGACCGCCCGGAATGCCAATGGCTACGTGGTTCCAATAAAGGCCCTCTTGGCCCGCCAAGCGAAACTTGAACCCCACAACGTCGTCTTATTCTCCCCATGCTCGACCTTCGGTTTTCATGTGCGAACGGCGTTTGATGAACCATCCGAGCTAAGTAGATGCGAACATGCAAGCGAAATAGTGTTGGCTGGGTTCTTGTTCCAGTGCACTAGCGTCCGTGGTGCCATTGGCTTTGCCATTTTCCGGTCAACCAGTCCAGATGATATTGTGTCTCGTAGGCCTTATGTTACCATGAAGGTTTCCAATAAACACATCTTCCTGCAGTTAGCAGCGAATGACAAGGCATTATCTTTCGTGTCGGGGCGTTGCAGTATCTGCAAGCCTATCTTGAATCGAATCCGTTTCGTCTTCATGCACCTTCGCATCGAGGTTCAGTCGAAAGACGAGCTAATCATAGGCGGCCGCAGCTTCGTCTCTCGAAATCCGCTGGATCAAATGTCAAGGCCAAGTCCTGTCGTGCCTCGCGGGCTTGACGTTGGAGAAGAGGCAGCTGGCGGTGCTCTTTGTACTTCGACGCGTCTTCAGAGCTCAATCTGGTCGGCTGAGACGAGGGCTGGCTCTGAGCTGCTATTAACCATTCGATACGAGGTATTGCTGGGTGCCACTGGCGCCATGATTTTGGTCTGCTGAGATGTCCCTTACTCGCTTCTTTAAACTTCAATCTGTGGAGCTAGGATCGGGACGTCCTCTGGATCTGTGTTAGAAACCTGATATAGAGCAGAGCTGGCCGCCACTCGATCCACGGCCTGAATTGGAGCCGATATCTGCTCGTGTCCTAGCACTTCGGTAGTACTGACTGATCTACTAGTGCTAGTTAGCAAACAATATTAGGCCAATGAAGAGACTATGCCTACCTTGAATCGGAAGAGCCTATTCTGCTGTTAATGAAGCCGTTCGAAGGAACAAGACTAGTTAATGCGGGAGATTGCATGATTGCCGACCTACTCTCCCTAGCACTATGCTCAAAGTTCACTGAATCGATATGTTTAGTCGACTCAGCAATGGGACGGTATAAGTCGTGCACGTACATGGTACATTCAAAATTGCGGTAGCAATCTGTTGGAGCAACTCTCTGCGTTCAACGATACCCTATGTTATTTGCTGAACTTGCAATTTCAGGGGTGCAGATCCTGTGAGCTCGACCGAGACTGTCGACTTCTTAGCGGATTCTGAGCAACCTGCTAACCTCACGCGGCAAGAGCAACTTTTTCTAAGATCAGTCGGCATCTAAGGTCGTAACAGGATTCTTGACTGGGGCTTCGATACAGACCACAACTTCAATTCACTTAGCCGAGCGACGCGAGAGCAATCGGGTTACACAGGCGTTCGTTACATCGAGCCCAACGGAGCGCCCTATAATCGACATATCGGCTTTGAAACCCAAATTAGCGACCTCGAAACAAGGTGCGATCGTGGCGACTTCATCCGGCGTGTTAGATATACAACTTTTGTTCATATAAGCCGATCAGCTGATTGTAGACCCCTTACGGTCAATGTGGAAAACCTGTCGTTCCCAGTTCCGCGATTAAGACCTAACGATCATCGATGCAGGCTATGCCACGAGACATGCGACGGAAACCATGTAACATTACATAGCAAATTGCGTCCTACAGCACTCGAATACTATGCCTAATTTTGCCTGTCTTGAAGTTTCGCAGGAATGTTCTGCAGTCCTTCCTTTACGTAGCGAGCTCTATGCTTATCGCAACATACTTGATTCAGTCCTATATACTTCATGTATGCCATTGCCCACTATGCCCTGCGTTGATCAGGAAATCTCAAAGAAGCGATGAATTTGCGTTGTTGATCTTTTAGCACCTCCCAGTGAGTATCTAGGCTGTCTAAGGGTGCTAGATGTCTCGCTTTCTTTATAAGTTTCTTGCGTACATAATCGTATGGATCGGCAATCACTTGCTCGTCTTGTCCGGAGCAATCGTAAATGCATTCCCCATAGAGAGTGAATCCAGCTTGATCGACAGGTTCAGGACCTCCGGTCGCGGTCGGGGCAGTACGATTACCATCCTCCATTTTGGTATATAATATGTTCAGCTTCGATAAAACCTGGCCAATCGATATGGTAGATAGCTTCGTATTTGTAGCTGCTCACGTCTAATCTCCGAAACCTTTGAGTAGATATAGACCATTCGGGAAATCACTAGAAGCGAGATCCAGGAATTCACAGATTTCTCAACTGTTCGTATCCCGTAGCGGTACGGGGTCAGCTCTCTAAGCTCGAGGTTTGAACCATACGGCTTGACTACACAATCAAAAGATAGGGTGTAGAGAGCCAGCAGACGGGTGGCGGGTAGGTATGTTTGCATTCTGAGCTATCACATCAATCTAGCAATGTAACGCTCGCTAGCATCTAGGAATGCACATGTGGTAAGCTGTTGAACCCATCGTGGATTGCTGCATTCTAGTAATGATCTGTTTGCTGACATCGCGCTCTCGTGTTTCTATGTACACAAATTGTGGATTGCTATTGCGTAGTGAATATTGCACTGCAATCCAATCGGACGACTGCCACCAGAGTTACTTGTAAACTGTTGCGCTAAGCATCGTCCGTGTACTAAGGCGGTCCTTCCGCTTGTGCGATCTGTGCCATACGCAGCTTATCAGCAAGAAGTCTTCGCTTCTAATAAGCGTGGGAAGCCGGCTTCTTCTGCTTTAAATTATCCGGTATCCTTGCAGCCGTAATGTACTCTGGCCGCAAATTAAATAGAAACTGCTGGTCCTGCTCTGGCTATTCCCTGATTGGCGATATGGGCGACCGTCTTTTAAATGCTGGTTCTCGACATCTCTACTCGCTCGCCAGTACGCCGCAGCATCGAGAAGCTGCGCCTTTCTTCAAGCGGCATAAGATTCCGCTCCTTGGTTACTACCGTGCTTATATTTTACGTCTTGTAGATAATAGTCCGCGTAGCACTACTGCTAAATGTTGGTCGCCTTTTTACTATACGCCTTAATTATCTATATTTCGAGCTCTCCGGAGAGACTTTAACCGTCATAAATAGCATTTTGAAACTTAAGCTTAGTGTTAGCAGGCATATCTATATATCGATCTATTCTAATACTATAGTAGTACTATAGTTAACTAAGGCCTAGAAAAGCATAGAGTATACGAGAGACTAGTTCCTAATATAACTACTTCTAGCTTCTAGCTTTCGTTCTAGCCTATAACCGAACTACTTCCCTGTTTCCGAGATTTAGTGCTATGCTAACTAAGGTTTCTAAGGAGCAACATATATATCTTATATACGATTACTATCTTCTCTAAGCTAATATAAGTCTCGATATTATAGGCTTTTACTATACTGCCTAAAGAGTCGTACGTAGTAATCCGACACTTAATTTATTACCTCTAGTCGCTAGATAAGTACGAGTATAAGTATCTGCGCGAGCGTATCTAGCTTACCCTCCTGTTCTAACTTCTTTACTCTATATAAGCTAGGCTATACGAGGTAGTAGGATCTAGTAGAAGCGATAGCCTACTCTATAAGTATATTAAGTTTCTAGTAATAAAAGACAGCGATAGTCGCCGTTTAGGCATTAATATTAAGCTTCCGGATAACTTAGATAGAAGGCAAGTCTTAAGTTAATAATAGATCTCTACGTACTAATATGTCTAATAGTAATATACTAACTCTACTAGAGGACCTCGAACTACGAGACATATGTCTATTAGTAGCTCTATTTATATTAGTAATCTAGGATAGTGCTTTATAAAGTGTATACTCTAGTAAAGACATATTATCTTTATAGTACCTACTAGAACACGCTATATAACGTATTCTAGCCGTCTCGGGAATAGGCGAGATCTCTATTCTTTAAGGCGGACTTCTCTAGGGACGTCGTACTACCGAACCTATTCCGTTACGAGCACGGCGTTTCGATTACCTCGTAATATAATTAGTTAAGCGCTCCGGGCTCGCTAAGAGACTTAATCTTTCTGTTCTTTAGTAGAAATTAACGAAACGGGAACTTTAATCGAGCTTCGAGTATAAACGAGGCTACTAATAGTACCTTCTAGCTCTTCTCTAGTCGGCGACATTATAGTATTCGATGACGTAGATAGTAGCTCCTTACGCTAAAAGCTTACGGGCCTTAGACGATCTACTACCCTACCTTAATATTCTATATATAATACCTCCTAGCTCTAGTTAATAAAGTGTCGTATGTCTATAATAGAACACCTCTCGAGCTAAGATCTACGCGCTTTATTAAGAGATATAGAGCTGCCTAAGATTTAGCTTAGAGGCGATAATAAATCCTATTCTTAAGCTTCTATAGGCTAGCTACCTACTATAGCGATACGCTAGTATAGTAGTATCGGCTATAGATTTCTATACTACCTATAGATTAGGACTTTCTCGTTCCTAGGTATACTAGAATAATTACCTACTTAGCTATTTCCTTCGCTAGTAGTAATATAGAACATTAACTTAGTTATAGTTATAACTTAATAGATAGTATCTCTCTTATTAATAGTAAGGGTATAACGCTAAGTTATATAGGCTTAATATTAAATCGCTAGTAGTATATATCTAGTATTATCTTATTACTATAGCTAGGTACTATTATTAGGATCTATATAAGTACGACACGATCTCTTTAACCGACTTAAAGATATATATACTCTAGCTATACTTGCTCCTACTACCTAATACCCTCCCCAAGATATACTACTACTACTAGTATTAAAGATACTTTAATACTCTACTTAAATAGGATTATTATTACTCGCTATACCTTTAAGGTCTCTAGGACTTATACTATAGACATAGTACTATAAGAGGAGTTACGCTACTAGTATCGATATATGTATTTTACTTAGATAATAATACTTTAAAACTAAGGAAGAGGTATTTCTAGTATAAGAGTCTATATAAACTTTATTCCTACCTAGTATAGTATTATCTTACGTTAGCGAGATAGCCTATAATCTATCTATACCTACTCTGCGCGGATCGTATTAATACTAACAACTTCTAGGGCTATTTATAGGCGAGTTATAGTATACTAGTCTATAAGCCTCGTAGTATATAAGACAAAATTATCGAGCCTCTAACCGAGCTATAGAAAGTAGAGCAGTATAATATTACTTACGACCTCCTATCTTCGAGGCCCTTACCTACCTTCGTACTATTAGATAGAGGCTACGCTATAGTCGTAGAGGCCAGCCGAATACCTATCTTTATAGTCGATACTTTAAGTATAATTTCTTCTTCCGATACTAGTAAACGCGAAGTATAAGAGCGAACGTTAGAGGACCGCCTATGTAAGCGGTCTAAACTATACGTAGAGGATACTACTAGCCTTCTCTAACGCCTTAATATCTCTTACTTTATTTAGGTAGCAGTTTCTCTTCTTATAAACCTTAATCTCCTTTACTATATTAGAGCGCCTTTCTTTAAGATTAGTAATTATCTTATACGTATAATCTCTTTCGTAGATACCGACTAGTTTACCTATATTTAGCTATAATACTTTCTATTTCGGTTTTTTCTATACTACTCTAATATACTTAATAGTAGACTAAGAAGACATTAATATAATATCTAAGCATTTATGTATATGTTTTAAGTTTCTAAAGAAGAGGTCTGGTTTCTTTAATTTAAAGTCGATTATTTAGCGGAAAGTCTCGAGATAGTCTTATAGAAAAGAGGTACCGGGCCGTAGCTTATAGATAGGACATATCTCCGATCCCTTATTAAAGATAAGGCGATAGCCTATATATAGCTTATAGACTTATACGAGTCTACTAAATAGAGTAGATCCTATACTTATAAAGATAGGGCCTCGTAACTCTATAAGAATTTATAAATACGAAGGTAGTTCTTATATAGCCGATAGCTCTACTTTCGACTAGCCCGACGATAAATATAGAAAGCGATAGTACTTTAGAGGATTAGTCGGTTAGCTCGTATAGAAAGTTGCTAGGTTAGAGGCTTAAGTATCGGGGCTAGTAATTAGTAGAGAAGAAGTATTCGATCTATAAGAAGAGGGAGTACTAGTATAGGACGAGTAATCTAGTAACTTTATACTAATATCGTCCGTATATTCTATTAAAGTATCCCTATTTATATTAACGTTTACTAGTATATTATTTATAGGAGTTAGCTTTCCGATAGATAGACGAAATAGTTAAATCTTATAAGTAGCGGCTCTAGTAGTAGAAGCTATATAAGTAGAAGAGTTAGGTACTTAGGCTAAGACACTATCTTCTCTATGTTTTATAATAGTATCTCTATTTATATTAGTTATTAACGGCGTGCTTGCCTAGATAGAGCCTTTAGTAGGCGCTACTTCTCGATAAGCCCTATCTACTTTTATAATAGTAGACTTAAGATACTAGAAATCTAGAGTACGTACCTTCTGTAGAAACTCTTTTTAGGAATCTAATAATATAGTAGGGAGTTAATAGTCGTCTTCTAGAAGCTCTACGATTTAGTTATATGTCTTTATCTTCTAGTTTAGCTTCTTAAGAGTAGCTCTAGTCGCCTTTACTAATTTAGAGCTAGGCTCGGCAGCCTCTAAATATACTAAGATCTGTCTCTTTTAACTTTTAACGAGAGTATTTTAGACTACGGAGAGTTTCTTAAAGTTTTCTAAGACGTACCGTTCTAACGTCGATATTATATTAGGTAGTAGGAGTACGATATCTATTATTATCTAGAAGGTTCGCGCTTATTCTATATTAATAATTAGCTTCTAGCTTAACCTATATTATATAAGCTATAGTATAAGATAGAGTATTAGTTTATAGGTAAGTAATATAATCTCGTTACGTCGTTTAGTATCTCTGTCTATATTCTATATATATAGGTATATCGCGTCTTCTCTAAGTAATCTAATAATTAATTCTCTAGGAACTAGGAACTTATAGTAGTCTTAGACTTTACTTAGTTATAAAATCTTAGTATTAACTCTTTAGATCTCTATCCGAAGCTTATCTAGACTACCCGATTACTAGGCTTATTCTAGAAGTAGTATAAGACGTATAGTAATAGTAGCTACCTTTAGGAGTATATCTACGATTACTACTTCTTTAATAACTAAGAATAGATCCTCTACTATCTTTACTAACTTAGCTTTACGCTATCTAACTTCTTCTAGTATTAGCTCTGCTTTTTCTTTCTTATCTCTCTTTTCTATAACTTTAGTTAATCTATTTCTTCTCGAGTCTCCGGGACTACGTCGTAGATTTTATACTAGAGGAGCTTTTATATTATATAATTGCCTAGTTTCGCTATATTTCTTTAATAAAAGCTCTAAAGGTAGTATATGCCCGGTCGTAGCTAATTCTAAAAGTCTTATTTATAGCTCGGAATATAGTAGCTATAGATACTATAAGTATATAGACGTTATAATAAAGATATAGTCTAAGTATTTAGTAAACTACTAGAAGTTACTTTATTAAAATTAGAATTCTAGTAGTATTATATAAGAGAGGGAGAGGATTACTATTATATTACGTATTATAGGCCCCGTCTACTTTCGATCTACTAACGAGTTCCGAAGTTCTATATTCTAGAACCTAAAAGTACTATATAGTAGGTAAAAAGATAAGTAGTTAATTTAAATAGAATAAGTAGAAACATAATTCGTTATCGATAAAGCTAGCTCTAAAATGTACCTATAAAATAGCTTTCTAGTAAACGCTTTTTAAGATATAGGCTTATAGTACTTAGTATTCGCTATATACTACGATGTCTCTATATTATCTAAGTACTCTACGTACTATATACTAGTATACTAACTATCGAGAACTAAAGTTAGCTCGGGTTCGTACTATACTTATAAACGACTACTATAGAGGTCTAGCTAGCTATACTATCTCTTAACCTAGAATATCTTATTATTAGAAAGTCGCTAATATCTTCTTCGATAAATCGAAGTATTTATAGGTTACGAACACTAAGCCTACTTTCGTATTCGTATATAGGTAGTCCTTAGTACCGTTCCGTAGTCGAATTAAATCTTATACCTATTCTTAAGTCTAATAAGAAAGAGTAATAGACTAGGCGTTTATAGGCTATTTAAGAGAAAATAGGCGACTATACTCGAATCTTCTAAACGTCGTCGCTCTACTACGGGCTACGTCTATACGTTAATATACTATTCTATATATTAGAGAATTATATAATACCTATAATACTATAAATATCCGTCTTACTATTACCTTTCTCTAGAGCTCGGTCTAGTATACTACTTTAATATATTATAGTCTTTCGATAAGCTTCCTCTATAGTAGTATATTCTAAAGATAACGTCCTAGAACATTACCTACGGTATACTTTCTTTTTCTAGTAGGCAGGTTACGAATAGTATTATTAGAATATACTTACTACTATATTACTATCGTTCTAAGCGTAAGAAGTTAGTTAAGAAAAGGCATCTAGTTTAGAGATATTACTACTAATAAGCAGTGGCCGCTTATCCTGGTTCTGCTAGGGGCCATAAAAACCTTAGGTAGTTCCCCTCTATAGAAAAATAAACATGTACTCTTTAGACTACTTGTTTTTATAGTCTTGGTAACAGCCTCGTCGTTTTAAATATAACACTATAGCTGGTAGGTATGTCGACACCGGACAAGCTACCTACGATTCCAAGCGCCTAACGCAGTTCTATTGCCCCGAAGAGCTACGCGAGAGAGCTGTCGCGGCCGGAAGCCATATAGGCAAACACAGGAGGCGTTGTTCTTACTACTACGTTCGTAGCTACTACTAGAAGATTCTAGGACATTTATGCCTAGTATAGGAGAATCGCCG
>ANSM01000924.1:0-20398 GCA_000347735.1 Cercospora canescens BHU | reverse complement strand
GGGGGGGGGTTGCGTGTGCGACTCCAGCCGCGCAGCTGGCAAACATATGGCGACTACAGCTCATGCGCAAAACACATGCCACGTTGCCGATCACCAAGTCGGCCCATACATCCGTCGATGCTGGACTCGAGGAAGCTACGAGCAAGGAAGGAAATAGAATTAAATAATTATAAACACATGTCTCCATGGATTACTCTTGTAAGCGGCGTAGATCATCTAAACTAACGTAACTTTTCGTCGCTATACCAACATCGACTCAGTAGCGTCGCTCGGAGTGTAGACGGCTGCACTTCTACTCAGGCAAGATATCTGACAGACTATTACACCACAGCTGGCCTTTGTTCGGTAGAAGAAGGCTTATGTGAAGACACGGAGAGCCTGCTGGTAAGAAGCAACCAGGAGATCTATGCTTGCCCTAGCCTGTCTGTTAGATACGGTACGGAAGTTCGACGATTCCGCATAGCGTATTTATACGGAGCACGAACGTACATGGTTCGTCTTCGTCTCAGCGAGCCCTTATAGACTTGCTGTTCTTCTTGATTACTAAGGGAGCGATGACTGCACCGGGAACACAGAGGCACAGGGCGCGCGGTAGGGGGTCTTCCACGAGTTCTAATCTCTGTTTGTGGACGAGATCTTCGGTCGAGCATGGGAAGCCACTAATGCGTTGCTGATTTTAGTTCCCGATGTTGAGAAAAATGCTAATTACCTCGGCTCGATTCCGAACATAAAATTGGATATGCTTGTAAAACTTCTTGCACCGCTCGCAGGTGTCCTGTTCTTCCTCCAGGACCCCGAGAAAGTCCTGGCCTTTCAGGAATTCGAGATCTGCGCATGCGGGCTTCGCCTCCCGCAGGTATAAAAGGATACGGTCCCCATCTCCCTGCACTCGAATCGTGCCTAAACACCGGTAGAACCCTTGGCTATCAAGTTGTGGGATGTTATCGAGTTCGAAGAAGAAGCATAACGCTAGCAACGTATGCTTCACCTGCAACAACTTGCCATCGTCTTTGAGCACGTGCACGTTGTTTCGTAGCGCCTCTATCGCTCGGACGTCGTCCAGCCGAGACATGGCCTCGGACAAGGGGATGTTGAGGCGGAAGTGTCCCGTCTTTGCATCGGTACTGAGGTGATTGCTGAGCTGGCGCCATGCGACCTCCCCGTCCATACCAGCTATAAACGACCGATAGATTCGGGGGATAAAGGAGTCTTTAAATCGGCCCCGCGAGGGTGGTGCGGGAGTCGGCGCTGCCTCTTGCGTAGTCCCCGTGCCGAGCGACAGCATAACGTCTACCTTCGTCGACGCAGACCAGACTTGTCGGACTTCTGCGAGTCCTATATTAACCGGATTGTTGAGCCTTAGGCCGCCGTCTTAGAAAGTCCCGACGTTGGGAACTTTCGCGGTGCGGAAGAACCTAGTCGAGGGTTTAGCGAAGTCGCTGCTAGCGGCGATACATTCGTACTTACGCAGGTGCCGCAGATGTTGCTCGCCCGCTGTACGAAGTTAGCAGAGGTCCTTATCGCGTGTTGCGAGACTTACGCTTCCTACAGGAGAAGCTCTTGCTCCACATCGTCGGGCCGTAGGTGTTGATAGCCTGCTATGGTTAGCGGGGAGTAGAGGCAGGGTGTTCTCCGCTGCGCTAATCGTACCGCACTGGGGGTCACGATCCGCCCGTCCATTGTAATTGGTGAAGATAAAAGGCGAAGCTTCGGTAATGTTCGTAGCCGTTACTGCAAATTTATAGCGAGATACCGTATTATAAGGGTAATCGAACACGCGTACGTAGCGTCCGAAGCTGTCTTGCAGGGCCGAGTCGAGGACTGCTTCCTTGTACAGCGCGTCGTTTAGCAACAAGCGAAGGTAGGGGAGACCGGCGAGAGCGGACTACGAACCCTGCGAGGCCGCGCCGAAGATTTCGCCCGTTAGCCGGCTGAAGGTGTCTTCGCATTGCGCCAGCGGCCACTGCTTCGCGAATAGGCCGAGGGTGATCAGTCCCCCTGTCCACGAGTAAGCGTTGCACGTGTAGGGAGTGCAGGAGACGTACCCGCGCTTGTTCTATAAGCAAGATCGAAGACTGCAATCACTTCCGAACGAGTTTTGGAGGAATCGCAGGAACTCCAAGGGCACGACACCTCGAACCCCTCCCCCATCGATGCTAATCACGCGAACTCCCGCCGTGGGCAGTTTCAGAAATACCGTTAGAGTCGCGGGTTGGAGGCACAAACTGCATCTTCGCAATCGGTACCCATGCTCTCGTTCGAGCATCGCCTCGCCCTACTTTAGCACACACGCGTTACATACGGCATGCCTGCAATCCAGTACATGCTCGGGAGCGTGCGCGAAGCAATAAAAGCACGTGCAGTTGGACACGAAACGACTCTACCGGACTTAGCCTGAGGTGGCTATTAGGTTCTTCGTATAGAGATCCGCCGCCTGCTGGCCCCTTCGCTGTATAATCGCAAATTAATACAGGAGATGTGCTCGCACGAGACCGACTATATAAAACCCGAATGCGGCGACGCCCTTGCTGTCGCCCAGATAGGCGTTCCTAAACAGACGATGCAGCTCGTTACGGTATGCGCACTTAAACACATAACTAGGAGCGAATCCTAATCGAATTAGCTAGTAATCGATATAAGTAAGGACGAGGACGACTTACGGTATGCGCCTAGCAGATACGCTTCTATTAGGATCGATGATGCTAGCACGGATGCGAGAGTATCGAAATGGAGCTGTCGCTCCATCGCTATATCCACGAACACGTGGACGTGCCGCAGGAGTTCCGACGGGCAGTGTCCGTGCTCGCGAAAGCATACGAACGCATCGAACAGTTCCCGAACCGACCGACAGAAATGCCCTAGGGTATGTGGGAATAGCTAGGCAAGATGCTGTGCGGAGAACAGGCACATCTGTGCGTGCTTCGCCGCTCGCGCATAGGCGAGTTGATCTTTGATTATCTAGCGCATCGGCGTATACATCGCGCGATTCGACCCTCCGCGAGCCGTGTGCTCGATACGCATCGACGAGAACATTGCTTGAAATTCAGGCGCCGTCGCCATAGCCCTTAAGCTGTTACATTCCAGCTGATTCGTTGCTGTGTTCGACCCGGCACTAATAACTACTAGGCAAGGGCGCACTTGTGGAGGGAGCGTCGTTGCCGAGCCATGATCACACCACGTCTAGAGGATGTCTGCAACACCCGGCAGCCTACCTACATCGTCTGCGAAGATAACCGCTACGTCTGCGAGCGGCAACACTACTCTAGTAAGAAGGAGGTCTTGGATGTTTGCATATAGGGAGTCGGCAGAGTTTGCCTACTCGATTCGTTTCGTCTTGATCTCGTGGCAGGTAGCCGGGATGCATTACAGCGGCAGTCCCACGAAGGGGTTGACATCGATGAAGAGGAGTGGGTGCTGCGCCGAAATCGTGTCCGTGTCGACGTAAATGCTGGCTAATGTCTCCGTCCGCTTGGAGGCATTGTTGCTAGGGAAGAACTGCCGCAGTGCTGCTTTCTTTTCCTTGTGCCCCACGAATAACGCGACGCCCGGGTGTTGTATGCGTGGGGCATTAAGGCACGTAATCAGCTGCTGCATTCGGCCCGGGTCTACCACGGATAACTAATATGCTTCTACTAGCGCTACATGCGAACATCGTGACATTGTGAAAAGAGACTGAGCGTTCCCGATACGTAGAAGTGCGCGCCCTCTTATATAGGCTTCTGTATCTGCGAGCATCTGGAACAGATGTCGCGCCGGCAGTTGGAATTTCTCCCCCGGGGTCTGAGCCGCGCGGGCAGAGAGCCTGGCGGCAACAGAGGCTGGCGGTCTAGAGGACGGCGCATAGTTGCGATAGCACCTTGCGCCCGTTATCGCGTATCTACCGAAGCCCCCGGACAGCTGCCTCCCTCGAAGTCGTAGCAAGCAATGCGCAGTAGACGCTATAGGACGTCCGATGTCGCTACGTAGATGCGCTAGAGCTTCCTGTTACTGTGCTACTGCAGGCGGTCTCCCAATCTATAGACCGTTCAACATAAAAGAGTTCCCCGATAAGGGATGCACGGCGCTAGTTGTAATCCAGGCCTTCTCGCGACATCGCAGGACTGACGGACAGGTAGAAGGGAGATGGAAGTAACAGCGAAGGTCGGAGGCACTAATGCAAAAGACAATTAATTTAGAGCGTCCGACCGAGGTTACAAAGCTTATCGAAACATTCCTTCGAGCGACTACGAACTAGAAAGCGAAGCACGTCGACTATACGAGAACAAGGGCCCTGCACAATCTTGCCTATCCACCGCGCGATCTCGTCCTCTACCGCGTGTAGCAGCCCTCACCCGCAGTTGGCTAGTGCTCTATAGCCTGCGATGTCTCGCATGCACTCTCTACTATCGCGACCGCACTGTCAGACCGCGTTAGCATTGCCTCGTAAGTCGTTATAGACCGGACCTACTAGCGCGTTAGGGTTATATTGCAGGCCGGTGGTATTGTAGTCGTGCAGAAAGCATTCGTTTAGGGACTGTAAGCAAACCTGTGCGGGTTAGAACGTCGCCGGGTCGAATGCATCGGATAACTTGCCCCTTTCCGGTACCGCCCGACTGATCCTCGCGAGCAGTTGTATGTAAAGTAGTCTAACAACAGGTTGATTCCTCTGTAGTCGAACTAGCTCAACGGCATAACGCCTCGGCAAGTAAGGTTTTGCAGGCCACTAGGGACAGGTCAGCTGCTGCTTCGGGAGAACTTCCGACATGACTACTTATGCCCAGAGAGAGCACGAATAGCCTTCTTGGATCTTCACAGATTTGATAGGGATGTGGAATGCGGAGGTCGGTGAAGGCACTACGACGGAGTGAGTTCGTCGAACCGGACCTTCGAGCATGTCGGACTTACCACAAACGTTTTTATGCACATCCAGAGCGCGACATTCTCTGCCGAAGGTGTCGTTGGTGCACTACAGGATGCCAACACCATTCTAGTCGCTATCGTGCATGTACGAAGCGGAGCACACATAGCGAATCAACTGTCCGCATAACAGAAGGTAGATGCGTCTAAACACTATCGCACATATTAGTCTCCGCTGCCTAAGTCACGGACTGCAGCAGCCTTTTATACGCGGAGGCATCCCATTCGCACGTTATGTCTCCAGTATTGACCCCGAGGTTATGGTCACGGCATCGAGACAGTAGTGCTCGACAGGAACTCTCGGGTGGGCAATGTCCGATAGGGTCTTCCTCGCGCAGCGCTGTTGTATTATAGGAAACCAATCGTCCCTCTGGACAGAACTAGGCATACAGATGAGGCATAGCATTAGCTCTTACAGTCCTCGCAAGCAAGAGCACTAATCTATTATAGGATGCTGGATATGGCTAATTAGCGGCCGCTTTTATATTTGCTTTAAACGCCCGACCTACGTTTCCCGCCGGATTGTATTCGCAGACCAAGTACGCACTATAGACCTTGGTTCCGACAAGAGACTAACATTGTGCAATAGCGCAACCGACCTCGGTAGTGTCCTGCCACACCAGCTGCGTAAAGTGCCTAGTGGCTAAGGAGAAACCCTCCTTCTTATAGTTATACTCGACCTCTTCGCCAGCCCAGGCATTAACTGCGAGGGTGGCATTCACGAAACCAGCAGCTATGTTCTCTCCGTACGGACCTCCACTATGTCCCCAGATGCATCCTGCTGCCCAGCCCTGAGCGAAATAGGCGAGAGTGCTGTTCCACGCTACCGGGCGCGCAGCATGCCGAGAGCGGTAGTAGTTTGTACTGTTGAGAATTTCTAACTCCAGCGATCTATTATAGAAACCAGGTCGTGGAGTCCAGGTTACGAGGGCTAACGCGCGGGACGTAGAGGGCGACGCTGTCGCTGATCCTTCTCCGCTGGCGGAAGAGCATCGAATAGTGCTGAGTACGATGGTCGCTGTTGTGTAACATAGCATTGTCGTGACGCTCGTTGCCAACATCTTGAGATATTGTCGACGTTAATACTTCGTTCCTCGGCGTTCGTAACGTTGATTGTACCAGTCCGCGATCTAAATAGCAACCATAACTCTTTTGCGATAAGGAGGGGAAGAGACCCGATATGCTTACGACCGTAGACTTGGGTCGACACGTTGACGTACTGCAAATTAGAGGAAACGACCGTCTACGTACGAGAGGCCTATAGCCGTACTCGCTCGCAGCGATCGTCGAATGGGATCACAAACCTCGTGTTGGACAGAGGGGGGAACAGAATTTCAGGCAAAAAGATCGTGGAGAAGCCCCGGGGTTGGAGAACGGAAAAGAACCCCGGGGGTGCAGAGGTGGGCAGGTTCCGCGTGGGATCGTGTTTCTCGACTTCGGGCATCTATATACATGTACACAGTCACTATTTATGTTTGCATCGAACGGCTTGACACCTCCCTACTGTCGTTGTCGGCCACATCTACTTCTCTCTCTCGAAGACATCATGTGTTACCTCTCGCGCACAGTTATTCTCTTCATTGCTATCCTCACGGTCTCGGCCTCTAACATCGACCTTGCAATCGGCTCTGTCGGAGCAGAGGTCTAGTTCGGAAGGCGATCGTCCACGGTCCTGGGTCCAACCCGCTTACTTATAGCGAATGTTACCTCGACGGCAACGCTTGCGACCTCGGCTCCGATTACCTTACCCTGCACCGTTAAATCGTCCAGTGCTCCGACAGTAGCGAGCCAGACGCAAATCGTAGAGGTAAGCAGTTGGAATCTGACCTTCTACCCCGATACTCTGCATGCGTCGAAAGGCACAATCCTCGAGTTCTACATCGCTCGTCCCGACGTGGAACTGCACCTGCTCAGCTCTGCTAACTCGTCCAGGGTCTTCGATTTCGTTCCGGTACCCGGCCAGAGCTATTAAGCGGCAACATACTAGGTTGTCGACAGCAATGCACGCGTGTTTCATTATGTAGATACAGCTTGTGGTAGCACGTGCCCGTCGACCGGACTCGATCCTCAGCGAGCTAAGGGGGAATTCCTTCTAAACGCAGCGCAGAACGATAACGGGGCGAAGTCGAACACTGGCCTCAACACTGTCTGGTATGCACGTTCTAGATCTACTATAACAGCATCGAGGACAGTTGCTGCGGCTTCTAGACGAGCGTCGCTAGCGGGCACAGCTGTGCTGAACACTAATACTTTAGCTCTGTAATCTGCGCTACTTCTATCTACCTTATCGCAAATAGGCGCCGCCGTTGAGCGCAACGCGCTGTCCCCCTTCCGCATATTAGTCCTGCTGCTCAGCTCTTACGCGGCGTGTATATAGATGGGATGTCGGGGGACTAAGGTCTGGTTGCAAGGCGCGAGGAATATAACGACCGACGTTGAGACAAGAATAGCGAACCTTTTGTAGTACAAGTGTGGCCTTATGCAGGACAGGAGATGGAGCGAAAGGAATCGCAAACGCGTAGACCTTAGAGCGTCCGGCATCTATTCTAACATTAGGTTAGTAGTGTAGAAGTGCTTCGGGTAATGTTTCGTATCTACATACTTACAGAATTAGCAGTTAGCAATATGAATTGCACAATGCCCTGCAGGAAAGGGGAACTCCCTATGTCGCTGTGTGCTCGAGCGTTGATGTATCCTGTAACCTCTCGACGCAGAAACCACGACACAAATGGCCGTCCGGAACGGCGCAGTCCTTTTACTGCTTCTCGTTACGTACCATTTGCTGGTACAGCATTCACTCTACCTAAGTTAGTGTACAAATGGCGAGGCTCGGGGTATGGCGAGATGAATAATCCTGTCGCTGTAGAGCATTCGCCTCTAGCTCGTGTTGGACAGCTGGGCACTCTATAAGCACGATGCTGCCTCTCGGCGGCAGTTTTGGTAAGAGGGGCGGTCCACACGAGTTATGACAGCCTTGCGGGCGGCGGACATGCATTGCCACGCCGCACAGGCACAGCGGATGGAGGACCAGGATCAACTAATCGGGATCGGGAGCGAGCCGCGCTAAAGACGATGGCACATTTCACGAACTCCGAAGCGCGACTACTAGCGCGACGCGATGTAAGCATAAGCGCGCGGAAGAGGCTAGTTACTGTCGGCAACAGTGCAGCAGTCTGGATATAAGATGGCGTGGATTAAGCGCTGTATAGAGCTCCTCCCTAAAACGGACAGTGTGTCGGCTCAACTTCGAGAGCGCTGTAACTACCGATATATCGCGGAATGCGCCTGCAATGCTCCTCGCCGTCTGGACTCTACGTGTCGACTACTCTCCTAAGACCCTGCTGTATTTACTCTCCGTCCGTCTGGCTGCGTGGATTTACGCACCGCGAGGCTTTGGCGTGTAGGAGCGCGGCGGCCTTCGCTCATCCTGCTCCCCGTATGCTAAGAGAACCTTATGCTCCTCGACAGACTCTATAATCGAGGCGAGGCGAGGGACTTGTGGCCGTGCGCTTGGGATATTACGCAGAGACTCTGCAGGTTGATGCTGTAGCCTATTAGCGCTGCGAGGTGTATAGGCGACCGATGCTGTCCGACCTAGAAAATAATTTCTAATATAGGCTTGCTGAATCGGAGCTGGCAGACGGCAGACCCAAGCTGCTAACTTCTAATCTACGCGGATACGGCAGGCGGATTCCAGTATCGTTCTCGCAAGTCGAAAAGCTAATCGCGAGCTGCTAGAAGAGAGCAGCGACGATAGGCAGTCTCCACCTTACAGCGTAATCCGCAAACGTAACGCAAGATCTCCACGATCGCATCCCAGTAGACGTTCTTGGACGCGAAGAACAATAGACAAGAATCTTCTAGGGGGGTCCATCTGTCTCCTTCCATCGCTTATAAGGTAAGCAATCCGTTGCTGTATATAGCAGGAGAAACATGCGCGAGCCCGCGCCTATATACTAAGCACGTAGGCGCTCGGAGCCCCGGGGGTCTTTCGTACGATGGTCGAAGCGGCTACGAGAGATTGGTTATCCCAGCTTTGCCGCCCTCTGAGCGCGGCCAAGTCGATCTATGCCGCGAGTACGCTTCCTCCTCGACCCGGTGTCGTCGACCTGCAGGCCTCCTCTAGACGAAGAGTTGGATCTACTCTACGCATTCGAGAGCCATGTCTAGCATTGCGAGCAGTGCTATAAGAACGGATACGGGCGGAGACCTTTCTCGTACTGCTCTATCAGGTACGCTCTCGCTTGTTCCCTAGAAGACGCCCTAGTGTTTCGAGACGGCCGCTTCGAGTCCCGCAGAATAGCACCCCGACCGATTAGAGTCGTAGAAGTGCCTTCGATATTTACAGCCGCTCGGAGTTTCTTGTCTGCACGAAGGTGTGTCACCCATCCGCTCTGGACCGCCCATCGCTGACAATCGCTAAGATTACTTACGTATGGCCCGCGTTGGAGCACTCGCACGCAACATTACGATTCGGCTCCGGGTCCGACGATTTCACTCCTGTGCTGGACGACGGCGGAGCGATAGAGGTTTCGTGTGCAGGTGCGAGGGCGAGCATGTGACGAGCTAAGAATTATAATACGGAACGTTGCGTCTAATTCTTCGCGATAGCGACTTGACCGAACGCCTATATCTCCCACACCAGACCCTATAAGATATCTTATCCACGTCTAGGCTGCCGCTGTATTATTAATATCCTGAATTTGGTATCTTACGCCTTGATCGTTGCTTGCAACGTATGTGGCAAATAGGGTCGCCAGCGAGGCCGTTCCTAGTCTCTATAGCTGCAGAGCATTTACATAAGCAGAGACCTTCTTCGACCACTGCTCCAAAGTTTGTTGATCTACTTCTATGCTTATTAACTAGCTGTGACGACTGTCAGACGCGTTCCCGTTGTCTAAGGCCTTTGTACGTACTAGGAAAGGTCAGAGATGGTTTTGGTGAGGCTCTCGAGGCCGCTCTCGAACCTGTGCTTTGTTAGATCTAGAAGACCTTTATTTGGTAAGACCATACGTACTGCGCAAGCCGGTCCTCGAGCTGCTCTATTTTCGCACCGCACGCACAGCGGCATTCCTTATGTATTAGTCTTTCTCCCGCAGCGTCTTCGTCGTGCCTCTCGACCTGCTGCGTTGGCCATGGTCCGGGATTGGTCTGCGCGAAAGCGAGATACTCGTGGTTCTAGTCGTCTTGCTACTGCGAGCTTTGCTCTATGCTCTACGAGTCCGTTATGGCGATGGGCAGTAATGCGACTTGCTATCGTAGTAGGTGTAAACAGGACAGAGAGTAATACTTCCTGCGAAGGGTAGGTCGGATTATATTTCAGGGCGCGGATTATATAAGGCGAGCCCAGCGTGTCGTATCGTGGACTAGCTGCTTTTCTCAGCAGACTTGGAGCGCGCGGTAATCATGCCTCGCCAGTACTGCCGACAGGCGCTAGCTAACAGGCGGCTGCCGGTCCGGGCAGCAAATCGTGCTGCGTGGCTGTATCCTGGGGGGTTCGAGAATACTTGTTGCCTATGAGCGGACGCGCGCGCCTGGAGAGGTTCGGACGTGCGGTCAAACGCCAAGTATAGTGCCGGAAAGACGATATAAGTTCTGTACAGTCTGCTAGATGACTCGTCCTTATCTATTCCCAGTTGCCTGGCCAATTTACGAGGAACACATCTTCTAAGAAACCAATCTCGCCAGGTGCAACCATAACCTTAACACCGAGCTGCAAGTCGACCACTGCAGAGGGAACTACTCCGCTTGCTGACCCGACCCCTGCTAACTATGCGCCCACGATAGACTCTTCCGCAGGTCTATCGACGCATCGCCTTACTTCTTCACACAGCGACCTCTGGATGCTTTAGAATTTGCATCGTCTGGCGATCTATAGTGGAACGGAAAGAAAGGCCTAGGAGTCTGTGCTCAACGCATTCTAGTCGAAGCTGTTGAACTACCAACACCTTAAGGCGCAGTATGTGCAGCTGCGAGAAAGCCATGCTTATCTGTCCGCTTATTATACGGAGAAAGAACGCCACATCCAGGCGTTGCGTCTATAGGTTGCGCAGAACGGCGCGGAGCGTAATATCTTTAAAGCCTTAGCTAAGATTCGTAATCGTATCGGCGGCTTCCCTATAGATCACAGCGTTCGTAAAAACAGCGGGCCTTGCTTAACCGATTAATTACACCGATCCTGTAGCGAAACTGCTGAGGCTCTAAGGCAGTTCGGTGTGCTCTAATAGCAAAGTAACCGGGCATTAGCACAGATGGACAAGATGCTCTAAAGCATATCATCGGTAACGATGTAGCTAGAGGGTCAGAGCGGTGATATACGATCGAAATCTCTCCAGGGACGGAAGAGAAAGCAGACGGATGAAGATTCAGATTAGTAGAGAGGGTGTTTTCGTGGCCACAGGTGAGGAATAGCGTTAGTTAATACGGCCAGTTCTGGGCATGGGAGGACAGTCGGCGTTCGCGAGTAACATATATAGAGCTTGAATTTAAGTATTTGTTCCTCGCTCGGAACCCTTCAGCTCGCGGCTCTCCTCTCGAACGCATGCTGCGAAAATTGCAAAGTCTCACTATAAGATGCTACGCTGCACAACAAGGCGATGCCTATTAGGTACTTTATGATCGCAACGTTTATTACACCAATCTTTCGGCTGGCTTAAAAGCTACTCAAGGGCTATAGAAGATGTGGCGAAAGCTGGCTAATCATATAGGCACGCGCCGGCCCTCGTGCAGCTGCATCGCCTCCCCCAGGGTTGATTCTGCTATATATAGCCGACCCGGTACTGTCCTTATAGAGCGGAAAGTTAAGGACGCAGGCAACAGTGAAAATCATATGCACTCGAGGAACATAAAAACCATAAGACTACTACTCGCATGTTTATTGTGTTAAGCCTGGGCGCACAGCTGGGTTAAGCGGATGAACACAGCGGCGGAACGCTAGCTACAGCTTGCGTCTGTCGGCTATGCTCGCGGCAATGGTATGCTCCTTAGGCTATATGTTAGACACTGCAGTAACGAGGACAGTTCTCCGGACGGCTTCTGACTTTAACGATGACGCTATAACATATCTCTTGCCTCCTACCGGTTAAACTCAGGTGTTCCCAACAGACCATCTCTGCTCCGCTAGACAACGGAAGCAATATCAAACAGCAGATAGCCCTCGGCTCCGCGTGGGCCGTGGAGAGACCGTGGTGCTCTAGTAGAACGAAAACGGGCATATTACGAAACCTTAGAACAATCCACAAGGCAAGAACGGATCGGGGGAGGTATTCGTCTACGGAACGAACCAGAGTTCTCCCTCGGATATGCTCCTGGCCATATACTATGTCTGGACGACAGATAGCTAAGGCGGCGACAGGCGTGGGCATCTGCTTTATCATGTACCTTTCGACGACGGACAGTGCTATTAGTACAGTAATGAGGTTGTGGGCTATAGTGCGATCGCTTCTACACGTGCAAAGAACTACCCAGGACCTAGAAGCACTGATCCTGCACAAGGACTTAATCTCTAGTGCAGAGCCAACATCGTACTACCTGTCTTGCCAGTTAATACGACATACACCCTATATTAGATCTGGGACTGGCCGTTCACCTCCCGGGATGCGCCCGCACAGCTGTATACTACGTATATAGATATCGATATCGTCGCATGAGACGCCTAGCTTCATTCCTATCCCGGAGATAGAGACCATGATGTGACAATCGCGCTAGACCGTCGCACATGGCACTCCTTAAAGCAGGTCCACGTCGCTTGGCAGCCTCAGGATTGCACAGTTACCGAAAGTGTTGTAGACCGTTATGATCTTGTTGATTAGTTGGCAGATAGCTTGATTTTCTTATAATATCCATATTAAATCCCATCTACGTAACCTACTTTACTCAAAATACGCTCCTCGTAATGTCTTATACTTGACCCACTCCGTATATACTTCTTTACAGGTCCAGTTGATCGTTTGATAGTCTCGAGCTATCTGAGCACAGGTTAGCAGATAGTCCGTTTTGTTCGTCTTTATCGTACATACGACCTCGGCTACCTAACTGAATCTCGATAGCTCAACGTCTCGCATAGCTCGGACTATTGCGTATTTGTCCGCAGTATACTACTTCCGAATCCGCTTGCTTACTCGAATATGCTCTTCGCGAGCCCATTTGGCACTGATGTCGTGCTGAGCTAGCAGCGATGTGGTGTAATTCGATGTTCCCCAAAGGTCCAACAGTAGGAATACGCTCCTGCTAGGCTCCGGAACAGTATCCAGGCAGGATAGTTAACTCGCACAATAATGCGCCTCTACATCCCTAGCAACGGTTAGCGCATCGTAACGCAGATTAATGCGTTTCCCTACCTGAGCTCGTCGTCGAAGATGCAATACTTTCGCAGCGCTGGCGATTGGAGCACAGCCCTATATGCCGCTGCATAGGTGGCCTCTTCCCTTAGGCGCGGAGCAGCATCTGCCTGTAAAGACGGATCCAGTATAAGCGGGAGAGGGGCCTGCGAAGGCCAGCCAAAACCGATGCTCGTCAGGAGCGGAAGAGTAATTGCTGGCGGAGACTGCACGATCTCTGCTATAGGAGCATCCTCGGCCACGTTCATAGTAATCTCTGCGACGGGGAGAGCCTTGTCCCCAACTTTTAAACTGGGTGCAGTATAAACGAGCAATTCTTCCCTTTTAGGCATCGGTCGCATCGGCACGGCCCTATAGTCGACTACATCGGATATACGTTCCGTAAGATTATTGCTTGTGTCCATAATAGTCGTAATCGGGCGCAGAAAGCGTTAGTGATGGTACAAAGAGGGTCGCCGCAAGGAGGTGAACGTGTCCTGTGCCCCCTTCGTGCTGTTCAACTTATGCTAGCTGCCGAAGGTGAATCGCAAAGTAGTAGGAGGGGGTTATGGAATACTAGGGAGGGGTTATAGCGGATTTATATATTACGGAGGTGGGTGTGCGAAGGTCAGATATAAACTCCTCCTATCTCAGTGAGCTCCTTAGTCGAACTGTAACGGCCCGCATTCGTTCGCGCTGTAGCAGGCATGGCAGCAAGACCCTCCTCCAGCAGATCTAAAGACAAATTCCGCCGACGCTACTAGACACTAAACAAGAAGGCCCATTAGATCGCCACGGACTGTGAAGCTAACGTCTACCTAGTTGTTCTGTTCCGTAGACAGTTCTATATTTATAGCTCGCACGAACACTACGGATGGCCACCGATATAAGAACAGATCGTTCGTTTGCCCTCCCCTTCTCTATCGATGTGTCTGACGAGTCGTAGGACTAAAGCTTTCCTGTAGCGAAGAAGGCTAGGGTGACAGACATGAACCTGCCCGAGGCTAAAGCTCGGGTCGCGCCTGCAGTACTACGCTGCGAGGCCCTACCCCCTACTATAACTAGTGCGCTCTCGCTAGGGTACAAAGATGCTATGCCCGAACTACGAGAGGCACAGGTCTGAAGATTAGGGCGCAGCGCTTGCGGCGGCGGTTATCTACGTGTGTCGAGGTCGCTTTGGGAAAGCGGGTCTGGAGGCGTGGCTTGCGTAATCGCTGGCTTGCGCGCTATGCAGTATACCCTAGCAGTATCCCCGGCAACACTACGGTGGACACTCAGGGTCTCTTATATTAGCTTATTTTTATACGTATATACGAAAGCATGTTATAGTTGTCCTCTTCCCTTAGCGGGGCAGCTAATTGCGCTCAAAAAGACTAACGCGAGGTTTCAATTCGAAATTCTCCGCCGCCCTAGACGCAGTTGTCGAGGTAATGTCGAAAGTGAGTCGCAGTTACCTGTGCTTATGCTAGAGTGCACGGATATATGAAAACGACGACATTGTGGCACATCCGCGTGGAGGCACTACGGAGGACGCCCCGGACAGTTGTTACAGGCAAGTTCCCTACGCAGATCGTTTGCAGGTCAGTCCCCTTAAGGCTTAGGCTCGGATGTAAGGCACGTGCACTTCGACTTTACGTTATAAACTGTGCTGCACATGTGTATTCACGGCTCGATAATGCCTACCTAGCAGCCCAGCGTGACGCCCATTAGTTAAGCATAACCCCCTCCTTGTCTAGTATGGCGTCTACAGCAGTTCGCGCGCTTCCCTAACAGTCGCACCGCGACGCGAAGGGAGAGAAGGCGTATAAGAGGCGTGTAGAGGTCCTCCTGCCTACGGGATGCAATCTTCTACAACACTCGCCTGTTCCGAGCGAAGCTGAGCTCTCGACTATGCCGCCACTCGTGAAACTCGAGCAGGTTCCTGTACCTGAGTCGACTGCGCCCCGGCTACGTTCCCTGACCGCGCTCGAGGACGTTTCTGCGCCGCACGCTAGCCAGAGCCCCTCCCAACCCTCTTCCGATAGTAATCCGCAACTCGAGCGAGGGTCGTCGTTAGCGCTAAGACTGATAATGCCACTCTAAGCCAGTGCCTATCTAGACAAGAAGCTATTGTTATCGAAGAGTAAGTACCAGCTGTACCTAGGCAGTTTCCTATTAGCTAAAATCTATAGGGCGGCAGACGATGCCTGCATTCCCCGAGGCACAGAAGCGTTGGAGACTCGACCTGGATCTGACGTGCCGACCTCCCACGCCGTTTCCTCCTTCGCCTAAGACACCTCAAGAGCTGCGCCCGCTGCCGGACAGCGACGGTGGTAGAAGCGATGGCGCCCGGCCGAACAGGGAGTTCTGCAGCAGTCTGCCGACCGGACAATCTCTTCTATCTGCTCGTATCGAGCATGCAATAGTAAACTAGCAGGGCTCTGTACTCTCCTCGTTCATTATTGCGCAGTCGAGAGTGCAAGGGTTTATTAGCAGTACATTGAACCCTATTCCCGCTTCTCAAAGTGGTGCTGCAGTCGCTGCTCTGGTGAAAGACGCTCGAGAACTCGAAGATTCTATGCAGTCGCTGGAAATGGCGATTATGGCTTAGGAATCACGTGCCTTTCTCCGCGCTGTCCAGCGGTCTAGGCGTTTGGTCGCGACTTAGCTCGAATCTACGTAGAGAATGTGGTTAGATAAGTAGATGTGTCTGTATACGGACAAGTGTCTATAATTACGTTACTCGCATAACCGATGTTGCCTCGCCGATTAATTCCTCGTCTCGCCCTAATGCCGTACCCTAGTGCATGTGTCCTATGAGCTGCTTAAATAATGCTGGTGCTGACGCTGGAGCGATGCAGCCCGTTGTTAACGCTACTGTCTGTATCGTGAGGGCGTAACACCTGCAGGTTATCGATAGGCTGTAAGCCATGTCCCTGCTGCCTAGCGTGCGCAGGAACATATAGCGGTACCGTGCAGACTATGAGGCTCCACTAGAGCTATGGAGCCGCAGGAGTTAGGCTTTATGCGGGAGTGCAACCACAGCGGCGTATTAGGGGATAGTTCAACATCGCTTGGCTAGAAAGGTCAACATCGGAGGATGTGTTACAAGTACGATACATTAGTGGCATACAGACATGCCGTAACCGCATTAGTCTCACTGCATCGCTACTATTGCCGTATTCTCCGGCAGACCCACAGTACCTGCTGCGGAATTAACGCCTGACATGCTCGCCCCCCTGGTCCTTCCTATCGAAGGTGTCCCCTACGACTTTGCATTATCTTGAACACTACTCCAGTGCGCTGGAGGGTGTTTTGTCGTCGCATTGGCTGTAGTTATGCTCTATAACAGTAAAGGCGGATGCAACGGCGAAGGTTGTGGTTCCTGGAGTGGTTTTACGAGCACACTGCATTGCTTTTTCTCTTCCACTTGGTCACGGTTCTGTGCACGCGTTAGCACTACCTTCCTGGCCGGAATTTCCCCGCTCACCTGGCTCTCGAGGGCTATATAAGAGTACTATCGACCTTAGCGGACGATGTAGATATGGACATCTGCGTAGAATCGTTCGCTAACCCGTTTGCCCTGCATATACAAAGCAGTACGGACCTGTCGAAAGTGTTCTTTTGCTCTGCGTGTTGTTTGTGGCATAGTTGAAGGTCGTCCGCGTGCGCGATTAATAGTAAAGAAGTAGGGATAAGATGCTCCTGCCCGTCTCGACATATATGGTGCCGTCGCCTTACACGCCCGAAGGGGCGCGAGCCAGCCGCCGCCACAAATAGAATATCCAACCCCCTCTCTAATACGTGTGGAGCTATTGAATGTATAACAGCTCCTGCTAGTTGGTATATCGTCTCGATGCCATGTCATCATACGTGTCTAAGAAATTTATACTATCGTTCTGCTATTGCTCCTCGGACTCGGACTGTTGCGAAGAAGTCTGTAACAGCTGTACACTCGGGTCTGTCGACCCATCTCCCGGATCATTCTACGATACTTGGTGTATACGCAAGTTTTCCGCCCGGGACATCTAATTAGTGTAAACCCGACTTAGGCGGAGGCTCTCGTATTAACCGCCTACTAGGCTGCAACTGCGGCGGGCAATGCCTATCGTGTTCGAAGCCTCCCGGAAGCGAGCGCGGGTGCAGGACAACTAGCCCTCGTCTATCTGATCCCGCTCATATCGGTTCGACAACTTAGTTTCGCGTCCTATATAGTGGGATGGTCTTTGCGGACGTATTATTTCATCCACGGATTACTCGGGATTATAGCTACCGCCCAAGGGATTATTCACGCAGTAATTGCACTGCAAGAACGCACGATTCTAGGCAAAGACAGGATTGTGGGCATTATCGTGAGTCGATCGCGTATAGGACAGTCCGGTTTCGCTAACGTACACAGTGCTTCGTTGCAGTAGTTTTGTTGGCAGTTCTCCCCCCGATGCGTCGCTTCGCGTACGAATGGTTCCTGTACAGCTATCTTGCTCTTAGCGTCATTCTTGCAGTTGGCCTCTAGGAGCATATCCGACTAAAGAAGTACTTTAACCGCCCGTTAATGCTAGGGGCAGCGGGCGCGTTCCTTCTCACGTCCGGAGCCCGATATGCCTATTACGCCTACCAGAACATTATCTAGAATAGATCGGGGCCGCAGATGATCCACGTCGTTCGAACGGAAAGGCTGGGGAGTTCGCTGGTCCTCGAGCTAAAACTGAGCCGTACGTAGACGATCGTACCCGGTCAGCATGTCTATCTTACAGTACTGACGTGGCGGGAGTTCTCTGTATTCCAGCGCTACCCTTTTATAATCACATAGTAGCAATCTATTCCCAGGGGCTCGGCCGCTTGTTCGATCTCCGTGGTCATCTGTTAAAACTGCGGGTAGACTAGGAGAATCCAGAATCAGGCTGAAGCCTTGCCCGGCTGTCGCGCGTGGCTAAGAGGGCTATATAGGACTCCTGTCCGCCTAGAAGAATTCGGTACTGTTATTATGTTCGTATCTAGCGACGGCATTTTTGCGCAGCTTCTATTCATCAGATTTCTAACAGATCGGTCGAAGTTGGCAGCCATTAAGACTCGTTGCATTAAGCTTGTCTAGCAAACGGATGAATATTATGGTCGACTACAACAGTAGATACAGAGCATTATAGACGATAAAGATGTGGAATTCGATGTGGGTTTTTCCCAATCACACCTTGTATGTAGCTAACAGGTTTGCAGTTGTTGGATATTTCAATCTACGTCGCCTAGAACGCTGTTCAGATCCCGGCAGAGGCGGGATCCGCGGGCCCCGTTACAAAGGTCAAGCGGATGGGCCAACGTCTAAAGGTAATACACGACGTTCCGGACGTGGAAAGCTACATTCAGCTGGAGATGAAAGAGCCGAAAAGGCAGGTGGCTGTCTCAGGTGAGTGTCCTCATCGCCCGCAGGAACCAACCCCTGGCTGAGAAAGGCAGTTTCTGGTCACCGGCGACTTCGCGAGGAAGTTCGGCTTCAGGTCTTCCGAACAAGGCGGCTCAATGTACGTTTCTTCGAGTCAGACTTTCAGCCAGTGATAGCGTACCGCGATCGGGGCGGTACTACCGCGTAGGAAGTAGCTGGTGCAAGGGAAGGGAGATGGTCCCGATGCTCGAACTCATCAACGTGGGAGGGTCGAAGCTGGCAGCTATGTTCGCAGATCGCAGGGAGAGGCCATTCGTACGATGTAAAATTACCCAGATAGTATGCAAAAGAAACATGTGGATTTTCATGTCCCCGCGCCAGTTTTCCTGGCGGTCCAACTTATGCGACCCGATCGACAGGGTCTGCAACTCGGGGCACGACAAAGTAGAACGGCCACCCAGACTTTCGGTCTTCGGTGCGTGCAGACCATTCCCTGTGAGGCACTCACTTTGACGGCATAGTAACATCCTTCACTGCGAGACGAGCCACCCTACGTAACGAGCCACTATATCGACCTTCGACTCGCTTGCTGCTAACTAGGGGTTTGCATTTCTGTTATCCATTCGGTGATTACCTGCGCGGTTTCCCTCTCCCTTACTGGAAGCGTTACTAGAAATACATCGTCGTAGTCCCTTAATCGATTATTTCGCAAACGCTATAAACTAACTCTCCGACGGATTGCCCCTGCTAAAGTATGCCTATAGTATTGCGACAGACTTTCGGGGGGTGAGTACTGTAGTCTATTAGGCAAACAATATACGGTCTGCTAAAGGAATAATTCTACCCTACGTGTAAACAAACCGAGAGTTTCTCCGTTTACTAAGGCAGATCTATAGTTCGGCGGATAATACAGGACTAGTAATCGTGCTAACCTAATACTATAACGCACGCGCAGCTGTTTTAGCGCTATGCTGTCTCCAGATATACTGTGTAGTGGAGTGTAGCGCAAGCCGCATTATCGCGCGCTTCTCGATGCTTCTAAAGCTATATAGGATCGGCGCTTCTGCCTGCTATCTGCTTTCGGACCAGGTTTCGGGTATCTGCAGATCCCCAGAAACTCTGCTTCCTGCTTTCCCATCCCTCTACATTACTTCTATACAGTAGTACGGAGCATATAGACAAGGCCAGCCTGGCGCTGGCAGAAAATGCATGCTCCGGCGTAGAGAGGTCTTTTCGCGCTCGGTTATAACACACTAATGTTCCCTGCACTACGCTCTAAAATCGCGCATGGTCGCTCGTAGCGAGGGCGCTAAGGCGTTGTTAGTTCAAGCTCTATTTGCCCGCAGTGAACATGCGTATTTAGTTACGTGTTCGAAGGGTCGTGTAGGGCACAGAATTTAAGTAGGGATTATAGTATATAAAACAGTATCTTATTCCGACTTGAAGATGCTTACGGCGCCCGAGGAGTGTCCGATTACTAGCGACTTCTCGTATACTGCTAAGCAGCTTCCCCGATACTTGTGGGGAAGCCATAATATGTCTACGCCTTGGTTGCATATCTACTAGTCCTTAAGCTCTAAGGAGGATGTCCGTGTATAAGAACTAGCAGGCATTATAGAACTACGATATAGAATGTAGAACTCTCTAGCACTTGTCCGCAGGCAATTGCTATCTTTAGAGAAAACTAGGAAGAATCGACTCGTAACACGAACATTAGGAATAGCATAAATCATCTAGCCTATCGCCGCGTTCTATACCTGTACCGTCTTGTCGTATAATGCTAATACGATGACCTGCCCGTCCGGCGAGAACGTTACTGCGGTAATCT
>ANSM01000915.1:0-14039 GCA_000347735.1 Cercospora canescens BHU | reverse complement strand
GCCCCGCCGCCGGGAGCGGTCTGCTGCACGCTCGTGCTGGTGCTGAGCGAGCGCAGCGTGGCGGGCGACGTCTTGTTCAAGAAGGGACACATGGCCCGACTCTTCACCATGAGAGCCTCCATGGTGCGTGTCGTGGGTGGTCAGCGGTGATGGTGGTGGTGGTGGTGGCGTGGGCAGTCTTCACAGCGTCAATGGCGGGCGGAGACCGATGGAGAGAGAGAGAGGAGAGAAAGAGAGGCCGTGGCGGGAACAGAATGCTGTAATATCACAGCGGATGGGGCATGTGCCGAGTCGACGACGGCCGCTTACATAGGTGGATTCCTCGCTCCGAGTACAGAATTCTAGATGATCCTCTGCGGCGCGCCCCACTAGCATTGGCTGTGTGGAGTAGCATGCGCCTTTCAATTGTCACTCGAAATGTCGGGCGTGTCATTGGCTGCATGAACGCGCTCAAAGACATCGTTGTTTTCTTAGCAAAAGCCTCCGCTTACCAGTCTAACCGTCTTTACCGCATATTGGCCTCGCGCTACACACGAAGCAGGAACAAGCCTATTTCGTGACGCGTGTCCATTGGACGAATCCTGCTCCCGGCACGCTTTTGAGCAACCTTTTTCCGACCTCGTGCTGTTTGAGGGGTCGGTGGCGCTGATCGTGGGCCTCGGTCAAGTTGATCTTCTCATACGTGGCGACTTGGGACATTTGTCTGCCAATCTGCAATTTTGCTTTTGCCTGTGGGCCGGAAAGAACGATCGCTCTGACAATCGCGCGATTCTCGAAGCTGTCTGTTCTAGGCACTCTGCGCGACAGCCGTGCGGGTCACGGCCAGTGCCCGGTGAGCGAGATCAGTTCAGACGTATGCATGCCCTGCTTAGGGCAAACAGGGCCATAGGTAACCATGGCTGACGTTCGCGAAGAGGAGCAATCAGCACCGACTAGAATATTACTCATTTTGCAACAGCATCAGCGAGCTGACAGACACGCAACCCCTCCCGCGATATTTCCAGACCCCATATGCTGGTTTTAGGGCTGAAAGTACAGGGATGTTGACGGAACGCCGAAGGGCATGCAGGACAGGGGCGAATGTCGCTATTTTCGTTGCTGACGAACTATAGTATCTACTCGTCGTCGTCTGTGTCTCCGGTGTGAATTTCTGGTATTTCAAAGTCGCTCTCATCATCTGAGTCGCCATCTCCTGCAGTATGATAAGACCCGACGGTTGGAGCGCTGGAAGCTGGGGCAGCCATTATCTGTTGAGAGATTGTGCTCGCGAGAGGCAATGCTGTCGACGCTTCGGCCACAGGCGCTGAATCCGGAGATGCTCGCAACCGTTTTGATGACACGCCTGCAGCATCTTCTGTAGCTTTCCGCTTCTCGGCTGCAGCATCGGTGTTCACGGACTTCACTGACTCCAACGAAGCATTGTGACCTAAGGCATCGAGCAGGCCGGCAGCTGAAGCATCGCCTGTGTCTTCAGCTGAGTCTTCGAGATCCTGATCGACAACCACAGCGTCATGCTCATGCTCATGCTCATCCTCCCCTTCATCCTCATGCTCATCCTCGTCCTCGTCCTCCTCTTCTTCGAAAGCTTCAGAGTCGCGAGATGGCCTTTTGCCTATCACGGGTAATCTCGGTCGCATGATGACCTCTACATCAGGTGTGTGTGCAAATTCTCGGGCCAAGATAGGCAAAAGACTGGCGGGCACGTTGCCAGAAGTCGCTTTCTTGGCCGGTGGATTCATCACACTTGCTTGCAACAGATCATGGCTGCGGGTCAGCACGGCCGTTCGGTCTATTTGTGCTCGTAGCTGTGCGGGCAGTACGTCGATCCGCAGGAGGACAGTGCGAAGCAGGGCTCGCGCAGCTTGTAACAATTCCACATGCTCCGAGCATTGACTCTGTGCGGCTTGCCCACCTACGAGTCCCAGCTGTTGTTTGATGCCGGCAGTTTGCCCGCTTCTCTTCGCATCGAGAGTCGGTCTCGTCTGCTCCGTATTCGGCAGGAGGTCAGCGCAGCATGCTTTGAGTATAGATGCCAGCTCCGCAACTTCAGCTTTCGTGGTCGATGGTCCTGATAGCCCGAGGATGACCGACGCCAGAGCATATACTGCAGCACGCAGACTGGAGTCGCCACGCTCTGCTTGAAACACGTATTGAGCTTGATCAAGTATCACGTGGTAAGCAGCAGAAGTCGATTTGTTGAACCGTTGGATGAGAGCCACGCTGAGTTTGATCGCGGCAACGTGGATTCGTGGCAGTACGCTAAACAGTGCCTCGCGCTCGTCCTTGGACACCTGATTGTTGAACTTCATAGATTCTTGCTTGCCTTGGCGTGGTGCAATCACCGCAAATAATCTCGCGAGCAGGTCCATGATGAGACCAATGCGAACGGAAACGGTGACTGATGTCGCATTGGTCAGATGCTTGGTGAGAATAGAGATCAACGCGACGATACGCTCAGACCCATCGTAGACACCTTTCCATGGTTTGAGTCCGATCGCGTCTTCGTTTTCTGCTTCGACGTCACCACTAAACACTTTCTGGGTGCCGCTACGGGGCAAGATGCCAGCAACAGACTGCCAGTCTTCCTGGACAGCTCGGAAAACCTGGTCGCAGGCAGCGTGCGTAGTTTCGACTGCAGTTTTCAATGTCTCCTCCCATTTGTCGCTTCCGCCTTGCTTCGGAGCACAGTGGTGTAACAGCACAAGCAATCTTTCAGCGACTGCTCGATTCACGTCACTGTAGCAGCGGCTCAGGACGGTGTTTGACTGGGAGGAGACGATGGTGGTCAAGATGGCGCGGATTCTGCTCTCGTTCTGCCGGAAAATGGTTGGGTGTTTGGGAATGAGAAGGGCGAATGCCTCTAGCACGGTTTGCAGCTCTTTTGCCGAGCATCTTCTGTTCTCAATGTTCGATATGCACGTTGGAATGAATGCAGTCAGCGCAGGAGTGGTGATTTCCCTGATGAGATTTGAATAGTCCCATGTCAACATGAAGATTCGCGTGAGCGTGAGAACGACGAGAGTGCGGGTCGTCGATGGATCTGGCCGCTTGAGAATGCCTAGGAGATGCTTGACCCAGGGATTTGCTTTGCTCAGGATTTCTAGCCCCCCAGCTTCGATAGTTGCCTTGGTCAATACCACAGCAGCCCACCGGCCCTCGATAGTGCGATCCTGCAGAAATGTGCTGAGTTGTGTCTAAGAGTTGCGTCAGCAAAGATCCGATTTTTCTGAAGATGATCCACACTTTGAACCGATGGGCAGCGGTTGCCGCTTCGCCTGTGGTCTTGGAATCTGCAGGACAGGACAGGACGTCTTTGCAAGTCCATAGTGAGCTGGCGATCTGTGGCGCAACAGCAGGTAAGTCTTTGGTCGGCGTCGAGGTCAGACGGTACGTCAGGGCACGCAGCGTGGCCGCCGATTGTGCCATATCTGAAAACGAGACGGGAATGTGGTGGTTGTTTTGTCTCCATCAAAAATTGTCTCTCAGGCACAGGCAAGCCCGAACTAAGTTAAGCTGTGCCTGCCGAGAGCCGCGAGTTACCAATTACAGGGATCACCAAAGCACGTTCTAAAGTTGACGTGTTTGTGCAGCACAAGAGCTCGCTTTCGTAGCTTTCTCGCCATTCCTGCTTTCTCGACCTACCCAACATGCGTGGTGCAGTGGGCGCCTGAGATATGCGGCTCCAGTAGCACTGTCGCCTCCACCTCCGCCGCGTGAGGGCCACGATGAGCGGGTTAGTGAAGAAAGTGCCCAACCCTGAGAAGGGCGCGCGCTATGTCGGCCTGCTGGATGCGGCGCTGTGCAATGGCAGCTGGGACGAGGTGCCCGAGCTGGCGCGCAAGGTAGAGAAACACGCGCCGCAGCGGAAATGTACGGCGCCTCCTCACGACTATCCGCTGAACTGCCCCTCGAACCTCCTGCTGAAGCCTCCACCTCGCAGGTCTCACCCTCGCCGCTCGCACAGAAGCACAGGCTGCCTCTGCCTCCCGCCGACCGACTTCTGCTTCTTCTACGACGGCGACCAGCATTCATGGCTTGGGCGAAGCCGTCCCGAAACTTCTCGAAGCGATATCGACAGCCCAATCCGATCAGCCCGATGACGCCTTCGTTGCCCGCGCGTGCTTAGCACAAGTACATTGGATGCAAGAGGCTCCGCTAGAAGCACTGCAAGCTCTTCCGCCTGCTACCGCCTCTGCAGCGACCTCGCGTGATGCCGAGAAGGATGGGTCAGCTACGTTAGGCTGGCTGGAGGTATGCGAGGTTAAAGTGGCTTACATCCGGGCAGCTTGTCTAGATGCGAGTGGGAGTCAGGCCGAAGCAAGGGAAAGCTACCAAGCTTCTGTTTCTCGCACTCCGGGCTCCAGGACACCAGAATTGCGCAGATGGACCGAGAGGCTACTTGGAAGAGCGTGCATGTACACTGTCAAGAAGCTCCCTTCGCCTTCCATACGAGACCTCAGCGAGACATACTCTGCATTCCAAGCATGGGGCGATTTCTGGCAGAGAGCTCCACCCTCTTCGACCTCCAATCCTTCCGGGAGTCTCCTGGACGTGCCGCGGCGGCAAGTATGGAAGGCGTACTACGACTTGCTCTCCACCGTTCTGCAGCATGACCTGATTTACAGTCCATATTCAAACTCCCGCTCCGACGCATTCATTTTCTCCAATACAATCTTGCCCCAAGATCAACGCACAACAGTCAAGCAGCGCCAGAGATCAGAGATGTGCCGTGTCGAAAAAATATACGAATCGCTGCTGCTGGAGGAAACCAAATTCCCCAAGGCCAGCCAGTCGAACAGTGAGGTCGAGGAATGGACGACCCAAGTAGTCTCGAATTGGCGTCACTTTACAGGCTTGGAGTGGACAGATTCTGATCTAGGCGAAGGTGGCAGAAATGCTGCCTCACGAGCCACTCTGGACATTCTCTACCGGGCGGCCACGAAGACATTCCACTCAACTGCGATTCTTCGACAGCTGTTTACCGTTCATGCTGCATTAGGCGAATTCGACTTGGCGATGCATGCCTTTCACAGCTACGTTGAAATCGTCGACAAAGCTAAGGCACGAGCAGAGAAGACTGGGAAGCTGCAACTTGGATCTGATGACAACGACACTGCCATGCTCACAGCAGCTGATGCGGTCCGAATACTCTGCAGATATGGTGACCGAGACCAGGCTGAGAGAGCTAACGAGATCAGCAATATCATAGTCAGATGGCTGGCACAGTTGCAGCCAACTCCTGGGCAATCCACTCAAGTCAATACAAACGGCAGTGGGCACACCAGACAGACTTCCCAGTCGGTCGAGTCGGTGTTAAAGCCAGAAACTCTGGCAGCTGCATACCGAGCCTTGGGAATAAGTGAAGCCCACTGGGCTCATCTCACCTTCGAGTCTGGCGAAAGGACCTCGTTGCTGAGTCGCGCAGAAGAGCGGCTGCGACAAGCCCTAAAGCTCGATCCCAGCAGCATTGACAGTGCACATGCACTAGCACTCGTGCTGGCGGAGACGCGCAATGTCCCGGCAGCGGTTGAAGTCGTCCGTGGTGCGTTGAACGGGTCAGTCATGCTTAAAGGGCAGGCAGCTGCACAGCAACACCATGAACGAGAACGTCGGCTGTTGTCGCTTTGGCACCTACTTGCATTGTGTTTGTCGGCGCAAGATAAGTACGACACAGCAGCGCAGATCTGTGATGCCGCATACAAGCAGTTTGGCAATTCGTCAGTCCTTTTCGGGGAGGCTGCCAAACAGCAGTCGCTGGATTCAGAGAAACCTAGTACTATTTCGCGAGCAGCGCCTGGCATCGTCGACCAAATGGAAGGCTCGGAGAAAGAGAGCATCTTGCAGATCAGGATGACCCACATCCACTTGATTGAGCTGATGGATGGCTCAGATGCTGCTGTGGATCTCACCGACAGTCTGCTGGGACTGTACTCTCGATTGTTTGGCAATCCAGAGCACGTCAGGATCGCAATCTCTCGACCACCCCAAACAGCAGCAACGTCGACGCCGTCGCGTTTTGGCGGCACGCTGCGCAGTATTACCGGAAGCATTCGTCCGCGGTCAGCCAGATCTCGACGCAGTAGCAGTGCTGGGAAGACTGTTGTCAGGCAGCGGTCTCTCACCTTGACAGAGAGTGCTGCCGATATACGACCGTCCACGAACGGGCAAGGTCTGGGCCCGCCAATCTCTATCACCGTTACAAACGAGGACGGCAGTCCGTCGAGCAAAAGACATCACCATGGCCACTTGCATTTGCCGTTCCACAAACATCAACACAATGGCACCTCCGCTAGAAATTCGGCTATTATCATTGCCGAGGCGAAAGAGAACACCAAACCGACCGAAGACAACGTAGTGGCGACACAGGTGGCACAAGAATCAAACGCGAGCCCAAAGCAGCCTTTGAAAGAAGTGGAGCACAATGCGCCGCACGGTGACCTACCGCCACCGCCTGGGCATGACGAACAGCCACTTGTTCAAGATGTTCGATTGCCAGCGCCGCATCCGGCTTCTGCTTCCACCCTGCCAGAGTCACATCTACTGCCGATGCACGAACGTCGACAAAAGGTTGGGGTCCTCATCAAAACGTGGCTGTTTGTCGCAGGCTTGTATCTTCGAGCAGATTCAGCTGAGGATGCTGAAAACGCGGTCGAACGTGCCTCAAAGCTAGTTGAATCGCTGGAGACGGAAATCGGTGGTGGCAAAGATGGTATAAACGCACAACGCTTATTCGAGAAGGGTTGGGGTAGCAGTAAAAGCATAGACGAGTTATGGGCCGATGTCTGGTCCGCTGTAAGTCTCGCGTCTCCTTCCTGCTCACTCATTGATTCTCAGCTGACCAATGCACAGAAGGCACGGGTTGCGTCGTCTCGTCAACAGCCTTTCGAGGCCATTGCAGCATTTGAACAGGCCCTTTCGTATTATCCCGACCATGGTCCAGGCATTATCGGCTTGTCGAGTCTCCTACTGGACGTATACGAGCAGAAAATCCCTGCAGAGGAGCCTCTTCCTGCTCCACAGCTTGCCGGATCAGCCTCTGGTTCCCTGATCAGCGAAGCACAACCCTCATTGACAAGGCCCAACACCGCCACATCAACCGACCCCTCTCGACGCCCTTCGTTAGTAAGCGATGGACGGCCTCAGCAGATCATAACACGCAAGAAGGATCCCACGCCTGCGGAGCTCAACCGCCTGGCCGCTCGCGACAGGGCTTATATGTTGTTGTCTAACTTGACGAAGCTAGGAACGGGCTGGGATCATTCTGAGGCATGGTATATGCTTGCTAGAGCGCATGAGCTCAGTAGGGAGGTTGGAAAGGCGAAGCAGGCGCTGTGGTGGGTTGTAGAATTGGAAGATAACAAGCCCGTGCGACCGTGGAGGGAGGCCAGTCCGGGAGGATACACCCTGTGAGCAGAGCCGGCGACTTGTCGTGGATGGGCAATAGTCGCAAGTTCCAAGTTGTACATATCACATGACCCGGCATCAATACCCAGCATAGACTAATGCTCTATCAATACTTGTTGCTTCGACTTCTCATTCTCTGCTTCAACCACAACTTGAGCTCCCCTGCGATGCCCGAAATGCTTCTATTCTCTCTCCGTATTCTGAGTATCAGTAGCACAGCCGAATTTTCCCCTTCTACTCCGTGAAAACCCATGATCCCGGCACACCCAGCCCTCATCCCCTCAATTCCTCTCCTCGGTTTGTTGTTGGCGCCATTTGTGTGAATCCACGTCCGTTGGCCCAAATAGCTACCCCTTGAGCCTTCTCCCTTGTCTGGTTCTCTGCATCAGCGACAATAGCTACAGAATGTGGCTTTGCAAGCAGGATTGTTTGTCCAGCAGCGTTTGCACACAAATCCTTTGATTCATGTCCTGGTTTGAGATCGCAAGGGTGCATGCGCGTGCTGTTGGGTCTTTTGGGATCGAGGGGGTGTCTGGGGCCGCCGTAGTCGAGATTCCAGGCCTTTTGGGTCGAGTTTTGGTCGGTGTCTCTGTTCTGCGGCATTTTGAAGTCGTGTTCAGGTTGCGGATGTCAAAATATGGTTGCGAGGACGGCTGTGGTATGTGCGTACTGTAGACGTTATCTGATTTGCAGAAAGGACGAAGATGGCTATATATGCACTTGAGTACGACACGGCCCAGACAAAGTGACTCGACGGACGGTGCGAAAGGGAACACAAGACTGGTTTCAGCTTCGATATAAAAAGGGCGCTGCCTCTCTTCGCACGCGGCGATATCTCTCACTGCAACTCGTGAAGATACGGAATAGCTGCCATTGCACCAGGCTTTTCCACCGTCTTCGACGCAGCCAAGGTGGCAAACTCCAGTGCGCGCTCGTAGCCAAAGTCTCCTGACACATGTCTTGCTCTCTGCACCGCGTAACCACCAACAAAAGTGTCCCCTGCTGCTGTTGTGTCAACGACTTTCACTTTGTGAGCGCCAACATGACCTGAAGCACCAGAGACAGTGGCGTAGACTAAGCCGTCACCACCGAGAGTGATCACTACTGCCTCTCTGACTCCCTTGGCCAAGAACCTTTTGCAGAGCTGTAGCAGAGTGTCTCTGTCTGAGCTTGCTGCAGCATGTCCGGCCAGAATAGCCGACTCTGTCTCATTCATGATCAAGGTGTCCATGTTTGAGTAAGCATCCTCTGGCAGTTTAATGGCAGGAGCAGGATTGAAAATGACATGCTTTCCAGCGTCTCTTGCTTTGCGCATATTGTGAAGAACCTACCTTTGCGATCAACATGTCACGCACTCAAGGCAGGGACGAGGAGTGGAAGGGAATGGAGATGTACTCACGGTTTCGAGAGGAATTTCTAATTGAAATACAACGACATCGCCTTGTTGCCCAGTGACCAGATCTTCCGCGTCACCGAACTTCATATTGGCATGAGCAACAAACAGGATCCTGTTCTCCCCACTCTCATCGACAATGATATTGGTGACCCCAGTCTTTTCGCCCTGCAGTCTTCTGACTCCACTGGCATCGATGCCTTCCTTGCCGAGAGCTTCAAAATAGTCATTGCCAAAACCATCATCACCGACAGCACCAATCATTCGCACTTTGACATCGTCGCCCGCAAGACGGGCAGCGCCAACGGCCTGATTGGCCCCTTTGCCCCCAAAGCCCGTGTCAAAGGAAATGGCCTGTAGAGTCTCGCCAGGTTGTGGCAGACGCGATGTTCTAGTCACGAAATCGATGTTGAGAGAGCCGATGACGGCGACTGATCGCTGGGAAGGCATCATCGTTGATGATTCGATGGATTAAGCCACCAGACGAGCGAAAATGCGAGTGAGGATTCCGGCACAATCGGCTATCTCCAAGAAGTCATGGGACAATGGTCCAAGAGTCGGCCACTCGACTCCACCTTCGTTCCAATGGCGGAATCCTAATGTTCACAAATCCTCGACACTTCTGGAGTGCGTTCGCGCTATGCAAAGTATGTGCCCGGGTAAGCTTTAGCGGGACACTGCTCGCGGTAATTCGAAGTAATGCCGTGTGAAGATGATGCCTCGCCCTCCTCAAAGCTTAACATGGCCTTACCAACAGGGAGCGGCGCGATCCTGACGAAGAGGCCAGGGAGATGTTGCTATTTTTCTGTTCTTCGAGCTCTCTGTGGTCGCTCCTACTGGCGTACATTAATAGATCTCTCGTGGAACCCAGCATGCTAAAGCTTAAAGATGATACAGTACACAACGCTTACAGAACACGCCACTGGATTGGTCAAGGAACTCTGAGCCCCAACTGAATATGACTGAAGCAAGAATCACAAGCCTGATCGCTGACTTGAGAAGCCCACATGTAATCCAACCCTCTTTCCAGGTAGGGAGACGCTGCCGTTTATACAGACATTGCTCAGTGAGGCAAAAGGAACTTTGAAGTGTGGGAAGGTCAGGACCAGAATAGCAGCCTGGATGGCCGGTAGGTCGTAGGCTATATAGCATTGCCTCCTTCAGTCAATCATGGTATTCTCCAAAAGAACTCAGCATTTTCTCAATTTGAACTCCAGTGGTTTCCAACACATTCGTAAAGTGACGGCGCCGGCGCATTCAAGTACAGCATCATGCACTCCAAGAACATCATCGCTGCTACTGCAGCTTTCATCCTCGGTCAAACTGCAGCATACCCAACCCAGCTGATGAATGGAGTACGTATCGCTGTGCCAATCCTGAATCAAGATGCATGGAGCTCACATTCAATCAGGACATCCAGCAAAACGACATCGTAGCTCGAGCTGCAGTGGTAGACTATTCCAACAACCTGATGGTCCGTGATGATCAAGCAGAAAAAGACGCCAAACTGCGAGCATCCTCCAAAGCCCTCGAAGCTTTCCATGCACAGCACCTAGCCGCGATACAACAGAGTGCTCAGACACAGCAGAACGCCAACTCAAACCAAGACAAAAAGGCAGATCCAGACACGACCAACGACTGCAAATTTTACTCATGGTTACCTTATTGCGCCGGTCCCAGCTTTGGTAAGTATGGTTTCGGTCCACGTCCTGAGCCAAACTTCGATAAAAATGGATACTTCACGGTCAATGACGGAGACCGTCAATTTGGCGAAAGTGAATATGGGTACTTCTTGAAGGATGGAGACGTCACGTATGATTTGACGCATGGCAAGAACGCAGCCACCGGCGAACCCCTACCAGATTGGTACCCCAACCCGTACTTGGGTCTAGGTGGACACTAGTGTGACTTCGACGCCGCATCGCGCGGGTTGCACGCGAGTGAAGCATGGAGGGTGAAGATCGAGTCAGGGGACATGGATGCTGCACGGAGGTTGCAGAGACTGGATGACAATAGTCATTGTGAAACGAAACGGCGACCTCATGCGGTATTTCGGCGAAATGTATCAGTAGACGATGTGGTCGATGGCGTACATGTACATTCGGAAGTTTCAATTTACAATTCACAATGCCATTGAATGATGACTTTCACAACCCTTGCCAACCACCCTCGTCGCTGTCCACCATGCTCTGATCCTCAATCCCGCCACCGCTTGTTATGGCTTGCATCTTGGGTGCTGCTTTGGTTGACGTCGTTGACTGCGCAAGCAAGTAGTTAAGCGTGTGGTTGTTCTGATTAGCCACTGTCATGATTTCTCCTTGCACTCTTCCTATCGCCTTCTGCATCATTCGTACCACTTCTGCATACTCGCCTTGTCGTTCTTTCAGAAGGCGCCCATGCTGGTTGAGTATGCTTTCCATCCAGAGCAAGTTCAGTTCCAGATGCGGGCTTTGGTCCGACTCTTTCGAGACGAATCGGAGTAAACGGTCTAAGTAGACTGATGGCAGATCACGAACAACGAGACCAATATCCGACACTGGAATGGCACGATAGACCTTTCGCACGACGTTGAGATCGCCCAGCCGGAAAGCCATGACCATCGCCTTGAGCCAGTCTTGTTGCCGGAGTGCGGCCAAGGTGTTCTCCGGGGTGATGTCCACATCAAGGTCGAAAGGATCAAACACGGCGCCAGCATCCAGTGAATAGATGAGTAGGCCCTCAGTGCTTGCTGCACAGAAGGCACGCCCTGTGGGGGAGAACGTCACACCTGGCACTCGCACTTCTGCTGCTATCTTCCGCTGCGCTGCGTCTCCACGCTTGGCACCGGGCAAGCTGGTGTCCATCCGGTCCTCGAGATCTGATGCTTCACCTTGCTCATCTAACAGCGCCCGTGGTCCAGCTTCTGTCAATAGCTTTGAGTTCAAGAACTCCTGTGTCCCTTCCAAGCTCAGATTGACGGACACCGTGAACTTTCGCAGCAGCACCCCAGTCTCCACCGCGTACAGGCAGATATATTTACTGTTGCCACCAGCAAGTAACACCGAGCCATCTGCGCTGTATGCAATGGTGCCAAAGCTCTTGGTCCCCGCCACGTTAGCTGCAGTTCGTCGATCTGTCGCTTTGCGGCCACCGCTTGCATCTCGCCGGCCATCGAGCCCTGCTTCTTGGGTCGCTTCGCTCAGGCTCCAGAACGTAAGCTGCCCGTCTAACGATGAAGCCGCAATCTGCCGTCCATCTGGTCTTACCGTCACTGCTAGTACATCTGCTTGAAGCTGTATAGGTTCTGAAGTTTGTGTTCGACCGAAAATCGACCATATGCGGACAGTGCGATCCCAACTCCCCGAGACGAGGTTGCCTCCGTTGGGCGCAAATGCAAGCGATGATACTGGTCCTTCATGGCCTGTCAATTGATCCAGTAGTTGGCCTGTCTGCACGCTCCATATGTGAATGTCAAAGTCGTCAGTTGAGCCAGCCGCGACCACTTCGCCACTTGGATCAACCGCGATAGACGTCCACGGAAGCCTCTTGCTCGCTGTGAAAGTTCGAAAGCATCGATACCGGATTAAATCGAATGCGCGTACGCTGCCATCGAGTGACGCAGTGAAAAGCACGTTTCCGCGCTTGGCGAATTCGCAAGCTGTCACTCCTGATGTGTGTTCCGTGAATGTGACTATGCAGAAGCCAGATGTCGTATCCCAGACTTTGATCTTGCCATCGTCAGCGCATGTGATCACGCGATCTCCGGAGGGCGAGTAGGTCAACGCATTCATGCTGTCAAAGTGCCCTTGCTGCTTCAAGATGTACGACTCGCTTTGCCACTCCCACACAAGGAGTTGACCGAGTGCAGATGAACCAAATGCAAGCCATTCTCCAGTGTGGTTGATCGATACGGTGTCTACACTGGATGCCGAGATGGAGAGCTTGTGAATCTCGCTGAAGCTTGGGAGCTCATGCAGCATGAACAATCCGTTCGAGAATCCGGTGACGAGCAGATTTGATGAGGGATGGAATTCGGCGATGGTGAGGTGTGCCTGGTCTTGAAAGAAATAGTGCCTGTTGTTGATTCTCCACCGCTCATCGCCCTCGTTGGCATTTTCAGGATCGGCATCTGGCGGAGGTAAGTACTGCCATTGGAAGAGTGCGCCGTCTTTGGAGACTGTCCATATCGTTTCCTGGTCCTTGCTGAACCATGCAGCGTGCACCGAGGTACGATGGCCGGCGAGAACGGTTGGCGTGAAGCCTTCTTCAGGATCGAGGCTCCATATTCGTGCCGTCAGGTCTTTGCTCGCAGACAGAAAAAAGCGGCCATCGCTACTCCACTGAATGCCCTGGACGATATCATGATGGCCCGCATACTGTCGATATCGCACAAAGGGCGCGAATTCCAGACCACCATCATCGCTAGTGGTGGATGGAGTCTTCCATACCTCAATCTTCCTGCCAAGCCCTACGGCGAAGTGGTTGCCACTGGGTGAAAAGGTCACAGCGGATACGGCACTTTTCAGCGAGAAGTGATAGAGGACGATTCGTCGCTGAAAGTGCGAGAGTATGGCGTGTCCGGATTCGTCGATGGTTAGTAGAAGTTGGCCGGCGGAATGGAGTGCTACGCGGACGATGTTGACTCTGTGTGCAAATGGAAGAGTGTGTGATTTGTTGTTGACCAGGTCAAAGACGGAGACTCGGTTGCCGACGGGCGACAGCAGACATGTGCCATCCTTGGTGAAGACGAGGTTGCCTTTGCGGTACACGGTGCCCAGCAGATTCGAAAACTGCGCTTTTGGTCAATTGGTCAGTCTCGTCGAGAGTGTTTGCTTGCAGCATCAAATTTTTCGCGGTCGCACAAGCGGGGTCACGCCTACCTTGAATTCGGTCTTCATGCTGCCGGCTTTGCGTCAACAACACTCATTTCCCTTCTGCGCCGACTCGAGTGCACGCGACAGCGGCCGACGACCAAAATTTCGTGATGGAGTCTTGAAAGGCGGATGTTCCCTCGTCCCCGCAAGCACTAGCGGGCGCTACGGCGCACCCTGCGGTGCACTCGAAATTCGGCTCTCCCATTCGCCGCTCGAATGCCAGGGGCCACCGACGGAGCCAATTCGGTAAGTGCCAGCTGGAAAGGAGTCCACCACCACCATCGCCAGCCAGCAGCGTCGCAACTCCCTTCCCATCTTCACAGCATCCCGGGTTCTGCAGTCGCCATTGCTGCTCCTGCTCCGCTCCGCCCCTCCACCACTGCTCCAGC
>ANSM01000908.1:0-12580 GCA_000347735.1 Cercospora canescens BHU | reverse complement strand
AGTTAGACTACTAGAACTATAGTTTAGTTTAAGAGGCTTATATAAGTACCTAAGCACCCCAGAATTTAGTCCTTTTAGGTGTCTTGTATAGCCTAGGCCCTATTCTATCTCTAGACTAATTTCTAGTACGTACAGGCATAGTTGTGTTAAGATAATACGTAATTAAGATCAAAACAACACGTTATAAACAGAGCCAAGACACTAGCGTGATTTCACTACTTCTGAAAAGTACTTGTTCTTAACGAGTTTGTGATCCGACCCGATTCGATAGCATGCGGTGCAGAACATTCGGCCGGCCATGCGACCACTTTTGTGCTTCGTGAGATGCATGTATTGTTCAGAAGGACCAGAGCGGCATGCAGTCCGCTAGAAGGCACGTCGTCTGCCACGCCTTTGTCCTCCAGAATAGAAATAGTGCAGCTGGAAGGATTTCCTCCACATGTAAGTCAGCATTTAGCTTGTCTGCGACGCATCGGGTGCGTCTCCCACATGCGGAAGATCGGAAGCTTGCCAGACGCCCGCTGTCGCCACCGTTGCTGGTTGTCGGTCCGCTGGCCAGGTTTTGGTGGTGAAGTCGAGGGAAAAGGTCCAAACTCTCGCGAGGTTGGAGCTAAGCGCCCAGGTTCGTTCCTGCTTCGTGAATGGTGGTCACTTTGCGTTAGCGTCAAACTCTAATGCCAACTAATCCCTGCGCTCGAGGGGTCCTCAGCTGTGCAGCTGCACCTCTACAGCCTCCATCACCAATCGTCCATTTTCGTGTGATCTTCGCGGCGCTTACACAGACTGTCGTCGACTGCGGCCCACCATGGCGTCCTGGCCCGGAAGCCTGATGACTTTGCGGTCTCGCGGCAGTCTCATCGCAGCGAAGACATTCACTTCACCAACGCATTTCCGCGCCCTCATCAGTCCGAGTTACGAAAGACCGACCTGCTCCAGATCGTTAGCGAAGCCTTTTGCAAGAACCTCGCTTGCACCTGAATCATCATATACAGCGCAGGAACCAAGCTGCCGTCTCCACCGCTGCCCGCATCGTTACCAAGCGGCTATTTTCAGTGGGAGTGCTATGCTTTCCACACCCGCATGACAGCTCAGCCTATCAGCTTGCCAGCACGCTTGCGAAGACGCCCAGCTAGGCCAGGCCACGCGATTGAAAGAGTAGAGGTGAGTTCCCGAAAGCGCTGTTCCACGTCAACCTCCATCATCTTTGCACCTGGAGAGCAACCCCAGCGACTACCGCAGGCGCCCGGCATTCTTGCAGGCGTATGTGCCGTCGCGCATGCGTCCGTGCGAACCGCCAGCCAATTCATCTATCGACACCTACCCAAGCCCGCGAGCCTGTACTTCTTCCCTCCGCAGCTGGTCTCCAAACATCACTACAGTCCTTCCTAATTCAACCTTTTGCGTTGCTTGCAACCAGAGAGCTGGCCTCTTGTTTCTTTCTATCGCCGTAGAGGATCAGCATCACCATCTCACATCACGTTATCACCTGTATCTGTAATCTGACAGCATGTCAGACGGACAGAAGAAGGAGGTACAGTTCGCCGTCCGCGAGCGGTCAGCCTCTGGAGATTCGCAAGCAACCACACGCACGACTCTGTCCATCAAGACACCCTCTCTCAAGTCACCCCGAACAGCCCGCTTCGCTGAGGCGACCGCGGTCAACTCGCCTATCGAGCCTTCGAAAACTGGTCGCAATCCATTCAAGGATCCACCTACGAAGTACGAGATGGCTCAACCTCAAGTAGCCGATGTTGGCTTTGGCTATGTCAACAAGCACGACTCCGTGGAAATGCCCAACACGGACTACGAGCCGCCTGTGACGGCCCGAACGATCCCCATGAGCCCACTCAAGAGTGCGATGAAGACTCCCGGTGCTCCTCCCCGAGACCTGGGGAACATCCTCAGTCCGACATTCAAAGAGGAGCAAGTCCTCGAAAAACAGGAAGCATACACGGAAAAGGAGCAAGCAAAGGACATTGTAAGTGTCGCCCCGAGCGTTGATCCCCAACATCATGATTAACATCTTCACAGAAAGTCAAGACTCGAGTACGGATAGCCAAGTTCTTCCTACGAGGCGTCAACTTCTCCTGCTCATTGATCGTCCTCGCTATGCTTGCTACAACATTCACCATATTCAACGCCACGAAAGCACTGCCGCCAAGAAACAACTTGCCTCCGTGGGCGCCCGAACAAAAGACCTGGCCACAGATTCTGCTGCTCACGATTGCCTGCATTTCCTTGGTAGCCTGCATCTTCATATTCTGGGCATACTGGAAAGGCGGACACCGAAAGGCAGAAAAGGCAGGAGTCTACTACACCGCATTCACCGTCATCTTCTTTGTCTTCAGTATCGTCATGTGGGCCGTCGGTGCAGCAGTACTGCAGACACAGAGGAACAACAGCAACAACAAGGACATGTGGGGCTGGTCTTGTGTCAATAACGAACGCAAGTCGCTCTTCCAAGACGAGGTCGCCTACGAGCTTGTTTGCCAGCTGCAAAACTGGTCGCTCGTCTGTGCCATCATCGAGATTGTTGTGGAAATTCTCGCAATCATGGTCTACAGCTTCATTTTCTACCGCTTCTACTCGAAACGTCGCCTGCGAAAATCCATGGCTGCTCGTGACCGTGCCCGAAGCGACCTCTACCTGGCTCAACTTCGATCCCAGTCAGCACCCAACACTCCAGCACCTTTCTCGCCTCGTGATGGTGGCTGGCGAGCTCCAAACCAAGACAGCTACAAGCACGCCACGACAGTCGAAGAGGGCGAAGTCCAATACGTCGACGCAGACCGCATAGCGCAACCTGCTCCCTTCAGACTCCAGGCCCCACCGATTCGCGTGACAGGCGCGACGCCAAAGATGCAACAAATGGGCTTCACGCCCGTGGCAACAGAAGTGCGAACACGAGATCGCACCCCTTCACCTCCTGTCGATCAAAGATCACCGCTCATGGCCGAAGCACCACGAGAGATCCAGCAAGAACACTTCGGCGCTGCACCGGGCGAGCAAGTGTACGACGCTGTCCCAATCCCTGGTGCGTATGAGGCACCTCTATCACCGGGAATGGAACGCGCGCACATGCAATTCCCAAGGTAGACAGCTCTTTTTGAGGCGGTTGTGCTGTGCAAGATTGAGATCGTGAGCGTTCGGGTTTTATGTTGGGATGTCGAAACGAATCTCACACTCTTTGTCGCCAGATTCCAGGCTGGATGTTGCTGGCTCTTTTCTATTCTTAATGATACCTCTACAGTTGGCGGATTACATACATGTCAAACAGTCGAAATGAAAGCAAAAGGTTGAAACAATTGCACGCTCTGTTCCACGGTTTCGAATGACCCAATGCCTTGTAAACGTGAATGGAGCAGTACGCATTTCTCATTATCTGTGCCCTGCCAGACCGTCGTATTCGAACAGAGAATCTTTCGTGAATTTAACGCTTGCATCTGCTGCCATCTTTCTCAGAACGGCCGGATCCAAGGTGGCAAATGCCATAGTGCAACCATCGCCCTTCCTGCACACTGACGGCCCATCGTCCACCAGGTCTCTGATCTCACGGCATGTGTCGGCTGGTCACTGCGCAGATTCAGAAACATGCGGACGATATACCCGTCTTCGATACCATACTAGCGATTCATTAGCTCGCGTGGCTGCCGCGGGTCGCGTCGAGACTCACGCTGTCAATTGTACACCCATCTTCCATCTCTTCCGCATCATCAGGAAGCCCGCCTGGGCGTAGAAGACGGACTTCGGCAGGCGAGAATGGATGTCCCTCCGCAACAAGTTCCTTGATGGCCTACACTTTTGTCAATCGTGTCACCGGGAAAGACCAGTCCAATCTCTTTATCCTCGAATGCCACTTCCACGATCCCGTCTCGAAGCACCACTCCACTCCTTCATAGCCGTAGACGCGGATCGTGAGTTCAGTGTCGGGAATTGGAAGACGCTGCTTACGTCCTGTGTAGCCACCTCCATGAGAATTGTGCGGTCGTTCCCGATATCGTACTAATGGTTTGTTAGCCTGTACGTCTTCGTGGGATTGTATTCGGTTGTCGATGCTCACGTCGCCAACACTCTTGTAATCCTCCATGATCCTGCGGCTATCTAGGTCCATAAGCGCCACTCTGTTGGGTTTGAAAGAACTGTCTTCCTCAGCTGCCAAGTGTCGCTCGATGGAATACACGTTCGTCGACGGGTTCGCCTCAAAAGACCACACGAAATATCCATCCCCTGCAATGCGACCAATGATTTGGACCAGCATGCTGTTTTCACAGAGGTCGAGGATGCTGCCCTCACTGATGTTGTACTGTTGTTTCGATTAGATTCTCCACTCTGACCAACGTTCTGTGCGCTTGCTCACATAACACAGTGATGCATGATCTTTAAGCTGACGTTTACCAATCATCATGGTGTTCTGTACATGTGGCATTTCACTTTTGCGTTCCAGCAAGCCCTTCACCTGGAGGACCTTGTAGTGTGGCCGAACTTTCAAAACAGCCGTGGTTCGGTCTGGATAGCGAACGGTAATCCGATACGGAGGAGGCGCATATTGCTCTTCCAAGGTGGTCCTCATGTTATCGAAGTGAGCATTTGAAGCCATGATTTGGGAGATAGGTCCACTATTGATGGGAAGGCCAGCCAGTGGCTCACTTGCCAGAATAATGATCGTGATCGTGACGGTGCTGACGGCTCTTTCACAGCTGCATCGAAGAGTGAGTGGGAGAATCTGGAGAGATTCTGCTTCGAGCTGGTGATGGTCGCAACAGGGTTCTAACGATATTACGATGCCAAAAGCTGCGAATTGCAGGAAAGGTGGGTTTAAGCACAAGAATAAGATAGCGGAGATGCAAACAGGCCAGCGACAACTGTGCGTTGGGAAGTTACATACTAGAGGCAAGAATCTTGTAGCCTCACCTGCTCCTACCCTTTGTTCACTAGTAAACTGGCGAAGGGAGTAAGTCTCACGGAACTCAGGCCCGGCTTAGAGCATGGCATTTATCAAAGATGACGAATTCGGCGATCCTGATGGCCAGAACACCGATGGTCTTTCTCGAAGGGACAACAGAACGCAGCTTTGGCCAGTGGCCTCGGATCTCTAAGTTGGAATCGAAGCTGAGACTCGCCGCCACTCATTGATGAGGTGATTGGGTGAGCTGTATCAGAGTATTTATTGCCAGAGAGGTCACGTCGCCATCGGAGAGAAGATCTTGACTACACTTTCGGAGAGTGGAAGTCAAAAAAAATGCTGACGTCCTTCGAATTGAACTCACGGAAATGGTTGACTTGCCAGACTCGACTGGTGATACCGTTCTTCGTGGAAGATCAGGCGATCGAATGGCAAGTGACGCATGCGATTGATCTCACCGCTAATGCGCTTGTCTTTGCGGTTGCCGTTGTCGCTGCACGAATGGAAGAGGTGAATGAACTGCCGACTCGAGAGAAACCTGGACAACCCACAAGCGCTTGGCCGGTTTGTGTCACGGCGATTGAGAAGCAGCTCGTGAATAGATCGTTGCAGTGAATCTGGTTGAATGTGATTCTGGAAGCACAGAAACCCGGACAATACCCCATTGTTTGCTTCCACTTTTTCTCACATTTTACTTGAGTGCGCATCTGCTTTGTTCCCCGACAACAGCAGAAACCACCGAAAATGTCTTACTCGACCGCGCCCCCGGAGGTGTTCAATGTCACAGTGACGATTCCGCTCGATCGCCAGACTATCAACGCGATCAGGTCGGGTTTCTTCGACCTCGATGGCGCTTGGTCGCAGTCCAAACACAACCTGGCTTCCATGACTCTTCGCCACACCACCGAAGCCGTGAAGGCGCTACCGGATCTTCCACCAGAGGCCAGCTCCAGCGCCACGGGTACCATTGCTACCGGACCTTTCCAGCTGATCGTACAAGACGCCAACGGCAAACGATTGCAGTTCGTCTTTACAGGTCAGGAGGCAGTACAGGAGGTCGCTCTGAGAATTTCAATGCAGACGCGCATCACGAAGAAGCGGATGCAGCTCTACTACAAGGGGGTGCTGATCTACTGTGGATCGTGGCAGGGTGATCAGCAGAATTCCTGGCTTCGGAACTTGCAGTCTGTAAGTGATAAAGCTGCGACTTTACGCGACTGATTGCTGACTTGAAACTTGAAGCACGGCATTGACGGTTCTTCGGTTGTGGAGTTGCTGGTCCAGCCATATTGATGCGGTCAGCCTTAGAGAGGGTGGGGATTGAGTAGAGGTTCTGGCCTGAGATCAGATGGGTTGGTTGCTTCTGATATACTCTATGAGAGCTGGGCATCACCAATAGATAGACCCGACCATCACCGCACCAGGTAGAGCTGTCGATCAGCACCTGCATTATGTCTGCAGTGTCGTGCGAGGCTTTAGATGCTGTCAAAGTCAATACTCTGATACATTCGATTTCTGCTCCTTCGCCATCGTGATGCCACCGGACTGCGAACTGCTTGGCTCCAGTCCGCATGGTCAGAACAGCAATAGCAGAGCTGATCCATGAGTGCACTGAATCGGCCGAACGGCGGATGACTTCTGCTGTTCCAACGATCATGACATTACAGGCTTCTTTTGAGCCTCCAGCAACTTCCGCTTCTTACATCGCAAATTTTCCACGACGAGAATGGCTTCACCCTCAACAGCGCCCTCCATAACACCTTTGTGATTCCATGGTGGTTACACAAGCTTCTCGGTGTGTCGTCGTGGAATGTGCTTCCTTTTTGTGGTGGTGATACATACAGGAGAGAGTGGAACAGCAGGACGAAGAGATGACAGGGAAGAGCGCACCCATGCTGCCTGGGTTGTAGAGTGTTGCCGGGATACGGAGGTATGGATACACGTCGGCGTGGCACGCGCGGGCTGTGGTCGTAGGCTCGTGGCTGAGACGTGCTGAACGATTAACCTCCGCGGCGGCTGTTTCCCTGGGCTGACGTCTCCCAACCGCGTATTTCACATGCACCCGAGTCCCACCAGAAAACCCTCCATCATGGACACTTTGCTGCCTGCCACATGTCTCCAACCCGACTGTGACACGCGCTCCATGCGCGCTCCGACATGAACCGCGAAAATGTCCGCAAGTCATCCGAGGCAGCCCTGGATGCACCCACTGCATGCGCCTTGACTGCTGAAGACGTCGACGACCTGAGGGCGGGCACCCGCACTCCCAGGCCCTATCACCACGACCAGCTCGAGGACTGGCAAGGTCGCAAGTATGCGCGCTATCAATCGGGAACCAGTGGCTCGACTGAGCAGGACGAGGACCACAGCACAGAGAGCGGAGAATGGCACCAACAGAGCGAACCAGCCTCAATCATGAGCAGCGAGAGCGGAACAGAAGCAGACGATGAACGGCCGTCATTCGTCAGAGCATTGCCACCGAGCACACTTCGACCCAGGAAAGGACTCAAGACCGGAGAGCAAGACGAGGATGCACTCCTTACACCCAACCAGCTTGATGAGCGTGAACGGGAGCTGTCAGGCTATTTTCAGAAACAACAGATTGATGGAATCACGGCAGAAAAGGAACGTGAAGAACACGAGAAATTGCTCAAAAGGCGATATGCAGAGTTTGCGAGGCGCACTTCCGAGGTGGCACTTATGGCCGTCATAATACTGTGCGTCCTCTGTGGACAAGGCGTTGGGGGAATTGCATGGAAATGGCGATACGAGCTTTTAAGCCAAGTGGTCACGATCATCACTCTCATTCTTGTATATCCGGTCAAATTATCGATCATCGACACAGCAGCCGCACCTACCAGTATCTGGCAACGATTTCGAGTTCCGGCCTCGTTCGACCCGGCGACCGTTCTATATCCGCCACTGCTACCCATCATGGTCGCATTGTCTGTGGCCCCGGCCAACACAGCAGTTATACTCCCGAACATCATTCTGGGCCTTGCTTCCCTCCCACAGCGGCTATTCCCTCGATCCAGTCGATTGGGTCGTTTCAACTCCATGCACTGGCTCGTAGCGATCATCCCCCTGGTCGTATCAGAAAACACCACTCTGCTATCCAGACAGAATCCCCCTTTGCCTTATGCGCTGAAGACGCCCGGAGGCCTGTCCCGTGAGACGCTCGTCACCCTGTATCCTCTCCATCACGCGCTTCTGCAACCCCTACAATATTTGACCACGACCAGTCTATTAGTGTCCGAGGTTCACCTGTTGTCTGCGGTTCTGATCAACCTGCTGTTACTCGCCTCCTCAGCTCAGATCGTGATACTGAAAGCTTGCCTCTGGCTTGGGGGCGTCATGCTTTTCGTGTCGTGCGGAGGGGTGCTGCATTGGAACCTCACACTGGCGAGAATCCCGCGCTGGAAATTGCGAAGAGACGGCCATACAGCTCAGGAGCGCAAGTCACTCGTGGATGCTGTCACAGATCTCATCAATGTTCAGCGAGCTGCGACTGCCTTCCATGGCCCAGGCACTCTTGAGAGTGATGCTGACGACGATGAACCAAGCAGATCTATCAAGCGAAAGCTGATGGACGTGAAATCCAAGCTGAACAGCTCTCACTCGGTCTTGCATTCGTTCAATGCAGGGATCCTTGGTTCGGAATCAGCGACAGAAGCTCATCAGCACACCTCTTTAGTGAATAGTGACGCCGAATCACGGCGCTTCGCCAGGCGCAACACGCTCCCTCCACGCCAGCCGCCCGAGTCCCTATCGCGGACAGTCAGCGCCAAGCGTAGCAAGAGCCGTGCGAGACACATTGCATGGTATCTACAACTCACACCCGAACAAGCGAACCGACGGAAATGGCTTTATGCGACTTTTGTTTATACGGCTATTTTGGCTATCGTCTTCATCCCGGTCAGCTCCTACATCAGCTCAAGGGCTTTGCACAAGCACGAGCCCGTGGGATGGGCCATCGGCTATCTCTTTGGTCAAATTCCCATCGTACATGGTACGATCTCGGACCTCGATCTGGATAGCTGGTGGGTTCCTCTGCCTCCAATCAACAGCACCAACTGGTCGTCTATCCCGCTCAGCGTGCCTCTCCACATCGACCTCATTCGACTGGATCTTGGTCCAGCCAATGTGCGCCTCCTCATCATTGTCTACTGGCTTGCGGTCCTTGTGGCCGGCCTGCTGACGGTGTTCACGTTGACGGCGTTCGTGGAGGTCGATACACGTCGAAAGGTCTTCCATGGAGTGATGGTGGCCATGCTGGTGCCTGCCACATATGTTGATCCTTGCTTCTGCAGCCTCACACTCGCTTTGGTCCTGGCAGTCTTCCTACTACTCGAAGTGATTCGCGCAGGACAAGTGCCTCCTCTTGGCAATGCCATCTCCCGCTTCGTGGCTCCTTATGTCGATGGTCGAGATCTGCGAGGGCCTGTGGTCGTTTCGCACATCTTCCTGTTAATTGGTTGCGCTGTACCTTTGTGGTTCAGCCTTGCGAGTATTGCCCGCGACGGGCAAGCGCCTTGGGAAGGGTGGGAGCTTAAAGACAACCGGCGAGAGACTGCCATGATTGCAGGCGTCGTCTGTGTCGGTATGGGGGACGCTGCGGCATCGTTGATCGGACGCAGGTACGGACGGCGAAAATGGATCTGGGTCGGTGGCAAGAGCTTGGAAGGCTCCGCCGCCATGGCATTCGCAGTGGCTGTTGGCCTTCTCATCGCCCGTGCATGGCAGGTGTTTGGCGGATGGAACGGCAACCTTTACGCAGACAGAGTTGCTCTGAGTTGGACCTCCACTCTGACTTGGGCTTGGTTCTGGGAGTGGACGTTTGCTACTTTCAAGGCCGGGTTCTGCGGCTGTGCAGCGAGCTTCATGGAGGCTGTCTTGACTGGTGCCAATGACAATGTGGTCGTGCCAGTAGCTCTATGGCTACTGGTGAAAGGCGTCCGGCTTTAGAAGTACATTGTGGCACTCCGATTGCGGAGGACTGGTCTTTGTGGTCGGCGCCAGGAGCGGGCTTTGGCGGTTTCGTATAACATGAGTGTTCTTGCAATCGATGATCCATGGCTGGTGGGGTTGCTTTCGAAGACGCACAGGTCTGGAGTTGGTCTTGGACGCAGTCGCGGTGGTGGAACGGGATAGATAGCGAGGCGTCGGGAGTTTGCAAATGCCATGGTTGTTGTTGTCTTCGCTGTTTGTGATCTGGTGTTTTTCAAAACCGATGTGCTTCGTGTATCACACTGTGTCAAGTCCTGTGTTCTGGACTCCAGATGTTGGTTGCTGGTTGTCAACTGTCGCTTGTTCCGAGGCCTGGCCGCCGGGTCTGGATATGTAACAAATCGCGTTGGAGACTTGTGTGATGGAGAAACAACAATACAAATTGCAGGAACTGGCCTGGTATATATAGCTCTTCCGGAAAGGGGAAGAAAGTTCTCTGGTATATCACTCGATGAAGCAATACAAGCGAAGAACGTTTCAACGTCCGAGCGACGGGAAGGTGTTATCGGAATCATCGACACGGGCGCAGCAATAGCAGAGCGATTTATTGGAATTCTTGCTGGTCTGGGCAGCATGGGGTGTGCAGTCTCTTCGCGCGATTGAAGCTTAGACTTTATTGAGTGGTTAGGTGAGAGGTGAGCTCAATCGAGATTGCCTTATAGTTTCCGTTAAATGTGCAATTGTGGTTGATGTTCCCGGCAAGGCTGGATGCCATTACTATTGAGCAGCGTGAGCCTGTCCATTGACCAGCCACTTATATTGCTTAGATGGGGAGGCTTGCTCGAGACACGGGTGAGGTCTGTTGTTGAGAAGAGGAGCGGAATAAGACTCGATTCGTTCCGTGAACGCTATTCGATAATTCGGACAGAGATCGGAAGGCACAGCTTTGATAGAATAAGGTGAAAACAGAAAGTTTTTGAGAAACGCCCTGGGGCAGTTTGTGTTCGCTGGATGGAATCGCATGATGACAGACAATTCTGATCGTCGCAGAAGGACCGAGACAGGAAGTTGCGAGTTGAGTTTCCGGACGGTGCGCGAGTCGTGGAGCATCATCCGATCGCGTGGGCTCCCAAGACCCAAAATCTTGCGAACGTCTTTCTTGGTTGCTCGAAGCTTTAGGCTTGGGCTGTGAGCCAAAAGGAAAAGCTTCCCTGCCAACGACCTTGCGGAAATCACACAGCATGAACGTGGGTAACTTCGATTGGCGAGAACAGACGAGGGTGTTGTTCAATGCACTTGAATTCGCTCATATGCAGCAAATACTCAATGTTAATTGCTTCAACACAACGGACTCCTGTTTGAACAGCTGTTTGCATCAGAAACCCAAATTTCGCCAGATAGGTTCCGGGGCGAAAGTTTATCGTGGAATCGAATGATTGCAGGGAATGGAATGCCTGCAGAAGCAAGGCGCAATGGGGCGTGGAATATTGTCCCAACCAAGTGGACGACCGCTGGCGAGATAACGACCACCCATCGGGATGGCTCATCAATGATCGATGATCAATTTGAAATTCTTCCCACTCGATTTTCGATATAAATCTATCTTCTGTCTGCCCTCGTCGTGTGCAGAAGTGTCGGCTGATTTCGCTGTTGCCGCGCGCAATCTCGGCGTCTGCCTGTGGAATCCTGATCCCTTTCTGTTCCCCATCGTACAATGCGTGGTGCCACAGTCATTCTTGTGTAGCTCTATTATGCGACGTGTTCGCCGTTCATTCATCGGTTCGCTGCATTAATTCCACCTAAGTGGACACGTGAACGCCAACCTAACAACCCCGCGCTATGCCAAAATGTAAAAGAGTCTCAAAGGCTGAACGTACGCTTATAGAGCCTGTCACAGAAGGTTAGAAAAGTGTCTCCCGACGAGAATGGTTGACATTTGGACTTACGAGTGCAACACCGCCAACAAAGACGAGACCCATGGCAGCGGAGCTGCCGAACGACTTGCTGGCGCCACCAGTAGATGCCACGAAGCCAGCTGATCCGCTTGGAGAAGATGCAGAGCCGGTGCCTGACGGCAACGCTCCGCTGCTCGGGGAAGTGCCGTTGGTGATCGGGTAGATGGGCGAAGGCGACGTTGTGTTGTCTCCACCGTACGGAGTCGGGCTGTAGCTTCCAGAGCCAGAGCTTGGGGATGTGGCAGAGGAGTCGCTACCGCTATCACTGCCGTAGGAGGTAGGAGAGTTCTCAGTGTTTTCCGTGGTGGATTGAGGCAATGCGGCAGCGACAGTGACGGCAAGAGCTGAGGCGAAGATGGAGGTGAACTGCATGGTGGCTGTAAACTTCCGTTTGTGGCGGGTTGATTTGGTAGATCGGAGCTGAAGTTTTATCGAAGAGAGTGAGTCTTGAAGAGTGGTAGTGTCTCGGTTGTCGCTATTGTTCTTGATGGAGAGAGTTTGTGTGCTGGAAGAAAGATGGCTTCCAGAAGACGTTTCTTTTATCGTTGCAGAAACATTGCGACCCGTCGTCGTGACAGGAGCATGCGCGCATGCGCACACAGCCTCCCTTGTCCGTTTGTCGACAAGACGCGCAAGCTGTTTCAGCAGCACACCCTTGCATCCAGGCACCTACGGCCATCGATTCTCATCAAATCACCCTTCAATTGGTGTGGAAAATCGCGCGAGGCTGGGCCCGCCCGGCGCCGCGCAGCTGATCCAGCATAAGCCCGCTCCA
>ANSM01000876.1:0-12903 GCA_000347735.1 Cercospora canescens BHU | reverse complement strand
GGCGGCAGAGGTGCGCTGTCGCTTCACGCCGCGACTCTCGGACGCGCCATTCTCGAGCTCCTCCTGCTCGTGGTCGTCGTTGTTGGTGTTGTTGAGGTCTTGTACGCCTTCGGCCGACATGGTGAGGTCGGGTGGTTGTCGTTTTGGGAAGTACAAGCTACGCCCGTTCGAGCGAGTTGGACCGCAGACAAGGCGGGAAGGCCGAGTTGTGTTGGAAGGGTTGATGGGCACCCAGCGCCAAGCAAATTGTTGGGGCGCTCTTCACTGGCTGCAGCGGCAGCAGCAGAGGAAGCTCACAGCAGCCAACCAGCCAGATGGGCGTCGCGGATGTGTCAGCGACGCAAACGGAAGGTCCGATGGGTTTGGGGTGGCAGGGCGGTGGCGATGTTGTGGTCGGTGGGAGAGGTTGGGCGGGGGCGGTGGTGTCGCACATTCATGGATGGACAGTCGACTGCGGGTGGTGCCAGTCGCTCGTGATTGCCTTTGCGGTGATCGGAAACTTCGAGACGGCAGGTGAGGTGAGGTGAGGTGAGCTGCGGTGTCAGTTGCAAACAGACGGTGATGCGGCTGTAAGTGAAGGGAAAGGAAAGAAGCAGACTTGTACTTGGCCATGCGATGTTCGTTCGTTCGTTCCTGCCTGCGGATGCTGCTGCTGTTGCGTTGTTACCACCTTCTGACGCAACGGCCACTTTTTTCAGGTTCCTCCCAAACCGACCGACAACATCATCCATGTCCGCCGCCAAGCATCGGCTCTCTGCACGACTTAGCGCCGAACTCTGACGAACCCAGAATCTTCTTTCTCTTCCTGCTGCACCGCACTTCCATCACTCCACCGCAATCGTGACCACATCCATCATCACTTCCAGCACGGAATCACGATGCGATGCTGTACTGCTCCTCAATACAGACCGATAGACCCGGGGCGTAGTGGACACAGAGGCGTCGCGGCATGTCCAACACATACCGACAAATCCCATCCCCTCGACCAGCCATCCTGGTTGATGTCAACGGCCATGACATCGTCGCGAACGGCCTGTCCACTCTTTCACTCCTGCCATCCAGGAACACATCACCGCCACCACAGCCACCCGCATAGGTACCTTCGTGCGCAGATATACTCTGCATGTGACATGTGCTTTTCCGCCCCTCCAACTTGCATGTTCGCAGCACATGCTTCACACGAAGTCATGGCGACACGCTGTCCTCGACCCTCTCCTCCGACCCAGCCCGATGTGCCTCGACGTGTGACTCGAACGTGTGTCTCCCTCACGAGCCTGAAAACGGTGTCTCTGCCAGACGTCATTGTCCGACGCACGTGAAACAGGGACATCCGCAAGGCGTTGGGACGAAGCTTATCACTCGTACCGACGCTCCATCGGGCTGACATTGCACCTGCACAATCGCTCCGTCGTCTCCTCGGAGCCCTCGGCGGAGACTTCTCCGAAATGTACGGTATCGGCTCATACTTGCAGCCCTTCCCCTTGTACCAAGTCCGCACGTCCCCCATGATGCTCGCGTGGCATACAAGCCGCATCATTGCAGGAATCCCTCGTTGCACAGCATTCGCGGCCGAAGCCGCCTGGCCAATTTCGGCGCTCTGCACCAGTGTCGCCTGTCCCATCCGCACATAGCCCAGGAAGGGGACGAGGCGAGGTGGGGATTGTTACTCCTCGCAAGCGGCAACAGAGTATGGGCATGGCTGTGTCCGATGACAATCGAGGAGAGTGAAATATTCTATGGCCTGTCACCACGTCGCAACCGTATCTCCCACTCGAATCGACGCCTGTCCAGCTGCAATGCCATCCATCCCCTCCGTCAGCGAAGTATGCACGCCGAACAGTACTCGCCCATCCACTCTTCTCGTTTTCGCCAACGTCAAAAAGGGCTCCTGGTTCTTCTCCCCACTACTCTGGTCGATACAGACCATCTGACATCTCCTACAGCCACCGAGAAAATCGAATTCCACCTTGCAATCGTCCTTGCCGATGCTCATGCCCGCCCAGTGATCCTCCACATAAGGCTGCTCGTGACCGGGTCGCAATAAGGGTGATTCCGCGAGGACAATGTTGGCTCGAAACACGGAGGGGTGTGCCGCTTTGCCGCCTTTGGACTTGATGACTTCGTTGAGACGATTGAGCGAGGAGCGAGTGATGGTCAGGATGGGAGATTCGTTGCTCAGCAGGATAGGACGCGCTTGCCGGGTGGCCATCTGGAAAGCTTGCAAATGTGCTTTGCTGTGTCGAACCGAGGGCGAAGCTGCCGTCGCTGCTGGGAAGCGCGCGAGAGTGCACGGCACGCCCAGGCATCTCGTGAAGAATTCGGATATCGCATGCGAAGTGTAGATGCGCGCTTCGACCGTGTCGCCGCAAACGGATGCGCTGCCCACCTTCTGATTGACATCGAACTGCCTGGGGTCTTTTGACAGCGGCACGGTAATCTGTTCCGCAGTACACGCGTGTCGGATGGTCAGCGTCCCACTCTTGAGATCGAGTTGCGGTCGAATCAGCGCCATACGTGGATGCGCCTTCTGACTCAGAGCGGCGCCTGTACTTTGGTTGACGATACACCACTCTCGGTCCCACGCAAGGCCCTCGCGGCGAACGTCCCACGATACATCGTAGGGAACTTGCCAGCCACTACATGATTTGATGGGATAGACTGTAAGGCTTTCGATGTAGAATCGTGAGCCCACACCACTGCACGACGACAATGGCGACGATGGAGAAGGCACAGCAGCAGGTGTGGCGTCCACAAAGTACTCGTCCAGAAATGCAAGGAACCTTTGAACGTCTCTCCTCGTGCTCATCGCTCCAAGGCTGATGCGGATCATTCCGGTGGGCTTACCATTCATCACGTCGTTATCACTACCGCAACGCAGGCCTGCCGAGAAGTTCTCATGCATCTCCCACGGCGCTAGATCCAGCCCCATTGCTACTCCGCCCGGATTGCACAAACCACCAGTGCGAAGATGGATGTTCTTGACTGCTGCCAGCTTTTCAACCTCGGCATTGCTGACCCACTTCCCTTTTGCGTCCCGCATGTTGAACGCGATGGTTGGACCTTGCTTCTTCGAGTCTCCATAGTTGGATCCCGGATGTTTGTGGACTCGACACAGGATTTGGCCGTTGCCGTGTCTGAGTGCAACCATTCCGTCGTACAATTGCCTGGCTAGGGCTGCAATATGTTCGGCATTGCGATCCATTGACCGATAGAGCTGTCGGTGTGTCTGCATGGCCGATTTCAAAGCCAAGATGCTATGCACAGGTAGCGTCCCGTCTTCCAACTGCTCGTGCAACGTACCCGTCTTTGTCGCATGCCATTGCTCCCTCAAGCACACCACCATGTCCACGGTGCCGCCACCAAAGTATTTTCGCTGCTGGAACAGATGAGCACAATCTTTCTTGACAATCAGTGCTCCGAGGTCCGGGAATCCGAACATCTTTGTTAGGCTGAGTACCGTAAAATCAGGCGCATCATCGGCATCGCTCAGACGGAGGGGCGAGGTAGCAGCACACGCAGCAGCATCGAGAAGCGAGTAGGTTTGTCGAGCTTTGCACTCGCGCAGCCAATCCCGCGGTAGCTTGTGCCCGTTCATATTCGATTGCGCAGGGTACGTGAACAGTTGAATGCCACCATGATTCGCATCTCCGCGCAGCCACGCCTCTACCTCCTCATCCGATTCGAAGCAGCGATGTTCCCTAGCAAGTTCTCTAACGCCGACCACACTCGTGTGAGAGTCGGCATGATAGCCATACCAGAAACCGCCCTTTTGATCCCGGAAGGCTTCGGCGACCAGCTTGATAGCAGCCGTGGTATTCGCGGTGAACACCAAATCGAACGAGTCGGGTTCAGCGTCCAACATTCGCAGAACTTCATGTCTGACACTCTCCACCTCCAAAGTAGACTTCTGACTTGAAGGTGATGCGGAATGAGGGTTGCCGTACAAAGTTGCCAGCATATCGCCATGGAAGCGATCCAGATGTGTTTTGCTGTACAGCGTTGTGCCAGCATGGTCCAGATACAGAGCATCATCCTTCAGCATTGGATACTCCGTCTTTCGCATCTCCTCGATGTAGGCATCGTATGCTTCTAGCTGCAATTCGGCAGCCATGGCTCATGAAAGGAGGTTCTAAGATCTTGGCCTTTTCCGTCCGGGTGGCGAAGGAGTCGTAGACTTCAACCTTGATCGAGCCAGCCAGACTTGCGCTGCAGCTTACACGGCTTGAACAACATGGGTGGGAAGCTGATGCGTTGCCAAAGTCTGCAAAGAGGGTTGGTCTGCGAAATGAAGAGGTGAAGTAGGTGCCGTGGAGGCGTATCTTTGAGCGATCTGACACGCGGAGGTCGCCGATCAACGGTGCGGCCTGAGGCACCCTCAATCCTGTTCCAAGCGAGGACGAAGCCACAATCACAAACAAAGAACCCATTCAGCACCGACGCACGACATACTGAGGATACGATGTCGGCATGAGGCCATATATCAACGCAGTGACGACCTCCCGGAAGCGGTGGAAGCCCTCCTCTTACATGGCCACGCAACAGCCGAATCACGCTCAATGAGATGATCTTGGCGCTCAGAGAGATCACGACTGAGCAGGTCGTGCAACACGAAACGAGCTTCATCACCATAGGATACCAAGCGGTAGTACCACTGCCTTCTCAACGATTGTACCCTGACAGAACAGCTGGTGGTATGCTCGCATTCAGGCTCGCACGGCACAGCTGGGCAATGAATGGCCACGCGCTGATATTACCCAGTCCGCTGGTCCGATATTGCCTACTCGCTTTTATGGACTCCAGATTGCTCGCAGCAGTGCACATGCCCGAATTGGCGGATTTGGCTGACTGTTCCCCAAGATCTCCGCATGTGCCTTGCCAAGGCTGGGTACGATGTATTTACCATCCTTCACATTTGCAAATACGACAAGTCTATTCCTCACTCCTTCACTCTTACAAGTCCGCCATCGGCAACGATCTTACGCGGAGAATCGCAAACGAAAACGGGTCCCGAGCTTACTCCGTCATTGACAATATGCAGCCTCCGCTTCCCCAACTGCTTCAGCCTGAACGACGGTGGACCAGAAGCCGGCTAAGATGCAGATCTCTTGCCTTTTTGGTCCCGTGTAGAAAGGCCTTGGATAGACTTGATTTATCATTGCCGATCAACGACGCGGTCACAAGAGTCCGGAGCGGCACTCATGTTTAGGATAAATAGGAAAGCATAAATAGGTACCTGTACAATTCAATGCTCAAGCCCGCAGAGGACGCCAAGTGCGTTTGGATCCTCCCAGACGATGATGTCCCTCTTCAACAGGGCTACACTGGCCATAACACTCTTGTCTGGGCTCATCACATGCGCACCCACACAATCCAACGGGACAGACTTGCTTAGGACAACCTCGCTCCACTTTCTCTACCAGAACAACCTGAACTCTTCAGACGACAGGAACCATATTGGAGCGATTCTTTTGGGCTCCGGCAGCGAATCACAAGCCCAGAAGTTGTGCGGTGACCTCAGTGAAACCCTCATTTCGAAACGGGCACTGCAGAGTCACAGCTCAGACTTCTTCTACCTGTTATCTTACATTGAGTCTGCAGGATATGCGAAGACAGGCCAGCGACACCGGACAAAGGATGGCATAGTAGTGGCGGACAAGAGAACCAAAGGATTGAGTTTCCCACCAGCCAGCTACAATTTTGCTGCCAAGTTGCCTGCTCTCTGTACACAGAGCAATCAACAGAACGGGCCAGACGCCAACGCCACCGCTGACACGCTGGTCAACGTTACCGCTGCAGGGAACACATACACAGGTTTCCGCAACCAAAAATCATTCCGCTTCCAAGGCATTCGCTATGCGAACATTCCACAACGTTTCACATATTCTTCTGTGTACAGCCCCACTGGTCAAACTGTCGATGCCACAGAATATGGAAACAATTGTCCGCAAGGAAGGTCAGGCAATGAAGATTGCCTGTTCTTGAACATTCAAACACCATATTTGCCAAAGCAGGGATCGAAGACGAAATTGCGTCCTGTCCTATTCTCTATCCATGGGGGTGGCTTCACTAGTGGCAATGGTCGTGGCACGAATGGTCAAGATGGCGGGAACTTGGCTTCACGAGATGATATTGTCAGCGTCGATATCAATTACAGGCTGAGTACTCTCGGCTTCTTGGCTCTACCTGGGACGAATATTACAGGCAATTATGGTATTGGCGACCAAGTGACTGCTTTGAGGTGGGTCCAAAAGAACATTGACGCGTTTGGAGGTGATCCAAAGAAAATTACAATCATCGGTGCTAGCGCAGGTGCCGGCTCCGTTCGTGCTCTGCTCGGGTCTCCGCCCGTCATTGAAGAGAAGTTGATCGCCGGTGGAGTCGCCCAGTCGAACTTGGGCGGTGGTGTTGCCCTCGGACTTGATGGCAACTATGGTACCACCTACAGCAGTTATTTGACGATTGAACAATCTGCCCAACGGGCCGGGCAACAAATCTTCCAAGAAGCGGGATGCAATCAGACAAACATCGAAGAGCAGATTACGATGTTTGACGGCATTTCCTGCTCTGGATCTGTCCACATTTGCAAATGTGGCTCGCTATGTTGTTCAAGACGGCTACTACGTGAACACTGAACAACTCATCGTCAGTACAAAGAACGACAGTACAGCCCATGTCCCAATCATCTTCGGTGTGGACGTCGACGACGGTGCTTCCATCGGGTCTAACTACCCAGGCAATAACGTCAGCAGCCTGGTCGATGGCATCGCCACGTCCCTCGGCATCGCAACCAACCAGGCGCAACGCATCATTGACAGCGGCCTTTTCCCTCGCTACAACACTGGAAACCTCTCCCTTGACGCCTTCAACGTTTCCCAACGCGTAGCAACAGACACCACATTCCGCTGCATCGACGAAGCCACCGTCTATGCAGGAGCGCAATCTGGAGCATTCCCTGCGACATACTATTACGAATTCGACCGCACATGGCGCGGCTACGACCCAAGTAGTCTCGGTCCCGCGCTATCTTCTGGCCCTGTCGAACCAGGTTATCCATACGGAAACCCCAACAAACCATATTTTCGACTCCACGGATCGGAAGGTGGTTTCACATATGGAGTTCAAGCTCCTTTACGAGACCGCAACGATCTGCTGGCTTCACAATTGATATCGGGATACTTCGCGCAGTTCACCAAGACGGGCGATCCAAATCCTGATGCGGAATTTTTGAGCGTCAGAGGGTATTTCGATGCTCTCGCGCAAGTGGAGAAGAGCGGAAGATGGGAGCCCGTCAGCGATAAGACAGGTCCGGCAAAATCGCTGGATGTAGTCTCGAGGTCTGTCGAGTTTCCTGAGCTGGAGCAGTGTGCGTGGTTGAACTACACCATTTCGTACTATCTCGATGGATGCTCGTAGAGTACGTAAGCAAGCTCAGCGATCAATGGAATTGGGTCTACTCAGTCGGTCCTCGCGGATATGTCACTACCCAGTCTGCCAATGTGGTGGCATCGGTTATGGTGGCGTTGCAGAGATGCTCATGCCCTCTGCTGCATGTCCGAATCTTCGTGCTTTGTGCACGTTCTTCTCACGTCCCCTTTTTTGGCCTCGATCCTCTCACCTGCCCTCTCTCATCCTCACCATGTGTTCTGCATCGTAATCCGCTTCCATTCGGCCCTTCTCAGCCCACAACTCTCTCACCCTCCTCGCCACATTCTCCTCACTCATGGTTGCTTTGCCGAACTTATCTCCCAAGACCATGGCGCAGATGCCCATGTCTTCCACTCTACGATCTCTCATGGCGAAGAGCAGCAGGTCTCTATCCGAGCGCGGCGTCCAAATGGCTTCACCGTCGGAGCTCTGTATGCGTTGGTGGTTGGGGTAGTCTTGGAGAAAGTAGTTGTTCGATTCGAGCTCGGCAGACAGTTGGGCGTAGCGCTCTTTAATTCGAGGGATCGTCATGCTCGAGCTGAAGCCCATCTTCATGGCTTTGGCGATGGAGGAGATGTTGAGGTTGCGGATGCGTGCGGTGTCGAGGCAGAGGAGGAGGAGGTTCTTGTCGATTGAGAGCGTCCAGTCGACGGCGCCGTAAGGGACGACGGGGCCGATAGGAGCGACGGCAGGGAACGGAACGAATGGTGCTGCCATTTTCGTGGGTGTTGGCGGTGGCTCTGCTGGATTCAGTGAGAACGCTCAGTATTCAGTGGCAAGGTCTAGTTCCGGGGTGAAGGACCATACCGCGTGGACGAGTGTAATGAGTGGACGGCGAGCGAGATTTGCTCGATGATGTTGTTTGTAGTTGATTGGGGCGGTGCGAGTCTGCGAGAAACGTGATGTGGTCGTGGTGGTGCGTTGTGTTAGATGGAACTTGAATTGGAACAAACTTGGGCTCGTATAACGATCGATTTCTCGCGTGGAGAACGATCGTTTGCAGCGTCACTTTCTCAAGGCAGCAGCATCTGCCGGCTGATCGGCGCACATGATCAATCATGTGAAAGACGGTGTGTGACCTTGCCCGTTGCCTTCGGTGGTGAGTAGCCAGAGTGTCCTGGCTGCTAACCACCTGAAGGGACATCGCCCACAGCACAGCTTTAACAAGAGAGACAGCATAATTGTTACATTGACGGATTTCGATGGAACTTCGAGTCTGAAATGACCGTTCAACACAGTGGGAGGTCACCTTCGAGCGAGCACTCGACCCCAATCTTCGACACGATCAACTGCACGTTCCAACGACGGCCGGATTCAATCAGCATAACAGACCCGTCTCCCTCTGAGGCTTCTGAGGAACGACGACTTCTATCTCAGTTTCGCGATCCATCTGCCGCCCCTACCGCAGTCTTACACCATCAATCACACCTCGCTGTCTGGGAACCCACAGAAACAGCCAAACATCATCTCCTCCACAACCTCAATCAGTCACGACCGCGACCATGATCCAGTAAACATGCATTTGATCTGTTCGATCAACCACATAGTCGAGAAGAAGCGATAGCGCCCCATGTTCTGTATCGATCCCACATGGCGCTGCCCATGGACATTTTGGATTTCGTCAACCGACTCACTCAGTGCCTGCTTGTGTTCTGGACAAAACAAAGCTCCGTCGGACTGGACGAGCTAGGAGACAACAATGACTTTGAGCGGAAACCTTGGCTTGTGACAAAGCTCGGTCAAAGCGTCTGCGACACGTGAAGAAAGAAGCTGAGGGCAGGTTATCGGACATCAGAAGTCAGCATGAACATTACAAAGATTGAGGCACAAGGTCAGGCACGCGGGATACTTGTAGAGCACTACGGTGAACAGTGTGTATGCGATGGCAAGCAGAGACAGCATCGTCTGTGCACTGCCTTGGCTCCTGGTCATAATCGTCTTCTGGGACGGAGGGTGGACTGCTGAGATCATGGAGGTCAAGGCAGGAGAACTCTGTACAATGAAAAGTCATTGAAGGTCGAGGATGGATACAAAGATCACAGTGGCTCCATGATCCCGCTTCTATCGTGAGTGTGGCAGGGTCTTTGCGTTCAATGGAAGATATGCCAAGCTCCGGTTCCAGAATTCTCGATGTGTCGATATCATGGAGGTTTGTGCGGAACGCACGATGCATGAGGGCTGAGGAGTTGCGGAGAATGTAGGCACGGCTCTGGGCTTCCGCTCCCCGTTATGCCATCTGCCTGGCCGATTTCAGAGAAATAAGAATAACACCGAAAGATGAATTACGCATGATTCTGGTTTCACCTGCCCTGTTGCGCTATTGTAGTAGCAGAATGCCATGCGATAGACAATGCGCGAAGGGTTGAGTGTGTGAGAAGGTCGAGGACGTCACACTGCCTCTCTTGTCCTTGTTGTGCAATCAATGTGATACACATGAAGCGTTTTAGTCTATGTCTGCGGACTAAGCGGAGGGAGATGTTCGCGTGGCTCTGGATCTGTATACCTTGTTCTACGACCGATGAATCAAAGATGGACAGTGGAAGAGACAAGTGAGAGTTGGGTAATGAATATCACTGCGACTATGGCCCCTTTTTGTCGATAATGAACACATGTTGTATTGATCGTATGGAACCTGTAATGAGCCAATCAGTATACACCTACGATTCAGGAGAAATTACATATGCTACTGCTTCAGCTTCTTTGGCTCGTGCTCTGATGCCAGTATCATGCTGGTAAAGGAGTGGCCATGGATTGAGTGGAGGTGGACACAGCACCGGCCTTGACTTCCAGCCTTTCGTAGTTACAACAGTCTCACAGAAATTACCGAATCTGTCATCGGTCACACACTGACTAAGAGCATATACGTGTGATTCTAAGCTCTACAGGCGGTGACTACCATGCAACAGAGACCGTGCTAGATTATACAGGAATGCAGGAAGAAGGAATAGAGCACAAGTGGGATTCTGATTTTTGAATAACAGGCGGTAATGCGACTACGACCAGCCCGCAGTGCCGAAATTATCGAGGAGTTTCAAAATTAGTTTTATCTAAGAGACATTTATGTACCGACATTCATTCCCGATATCCATCTTGTCAAAGCAAGTAGCAACGCAAAACTCATTCACTCACTATTGGCTTGACCTAGATCTTCGGCCTGATACATCCTTACCTGCGATACAAGGAAAAAAGTGTACGCAATGCAGGCATACGACCACAAGACACAGACCTTACAGTGACCACCGGTCAGATGAAAACGGTCTCCCAACTATCGAAGACATCAGAATTCAATCTCGGAAGGGACAATCTATCTCTAGCACTTCATTAAAAAGGACCCTCCATTTTGCCAGCGAAAGTGCGTAGCGAGCTGCCACAGAGAAGTCAAACATATATGTGGGGGATAGTCTGCAGCGGACAACAAAAAATGCATCGTAAACAACATCACAACGAATCGAACGAACAAGAAGAATGGAAGGATAGAGTGAGTGGGATGCAAACAAGATCATAGTGATATGAGGGAATCCCCCTCAAATTATCATGCCTCTTTCCACTGTCTTTCTGCCTGATATCACAGTATTCGAGAGATCCTCCTTCACCTCAAATCACCACCTGTTCCCATCCACTCAAATGATCCTCCTCCTTCCCAGCACATCTCCCCGACTAATATCAAGACTTTTCTCTCTTCTCCGCCGAAAGCCATCTTTTGCTCAGCGTACTTGATCCCATTCCATCTATGAATCAATCGAAAGTCACAAAAATTCCCTCCTGAAGTCGCACAGAGGATAAATGGCTCCAGGAAGGAAGGAAAAAAAAAACACCTCAAAACGCCCCATGCTTCGTTATCGTTCGTATTTCGGCAGAATTGACTGATCGAATGCATTCGCTTGATGAACATCATCGTCATGACCGTACAGATCTTCGTTGGTCAAGGCAGGCGCACTGGGAGCAGTGCTCGGTCCTGCAATTCCAGCATCATCCTCAACGCCAGGAGGCGCAGACGCTTCTCGTTCCAATTGCCGTCGTTGCAGTTCCGCTTTATCGTCTGTGGGAGGCAAGGAAGGCGCGACTGTGGGTGTGGGAGTGGGAGACGAAGAAGACATGGTATCCGCCTCGCGAGGCTCGTACGTTGGTGTCCGCGGCAGCGGTATTGATCGAGCGTAGTCGACTGAAAGCATTCCATTGATAGGCGTCGAGCTGGATCCATATGCAGGAGGTGTCAGCAGGGCAGGCGGGGGCGCAGATGGCCCATGGCCATTTGGTAATTCATCCGGCAAATGTGGTGCCGTCGCCGCCTGCGAGCTCGGCCCTGCACCGTCTTCGACGCCTGGAGGCTGACTTGGTAACAGCCGCTGTTCTGCTCGTCTCACCCTCTCCTTTTCGGATAACTGCGACTCGTCCTCGACGTGTGGTATTGGTATCGGCGGCGGCGGCTCCACATATTGTGTGTGGGGAATGTAATCGTAATGACCGTGTCCGTACCCGTTGTGACCCTGCCACTCATAGCCATTGTACGCATAGGGACTTTGTGGATAATGCTGGCTGTAACCATAGCCATTGCCCGCATGATTCCAGTAATCGTCCTGCCATCCGCCCTCGGGTTGAGGCGTCGCTCCGGCCTGAGCGTCAGCGTGTTGCTCGGGTTGCTGGGTTGGGGTTGCTTCCATTTCAGGGTCCTCGGGAATGGACACCTTCCGCTTGCCCTTTTTCCGTGCATTGTCTCTGGTGCCGACGACAACTTCGAATGTGCACGCAACGACGCCCTTGTCTCGCCGCACAGCTGCAGTATCAATGACTGGAGCACTGAATGGATGCACGCCTGATCTCTCGGTGCCCATGTTGTCGGCGCTATGGCCTTGCAACACCGTGCTCGCCAACCCTCCCAGATTCCCCAAATTGCGGTCCTGTGTCGACAGCTTGCCCTGAATATCAAGCACGATTTCCACGTAGTACCGAAAGCTGATCATGGCTCCTGGTACTGAGGAGATGGTGGGGAAGGCCTCTTCGGGAACGTGCACCTTTCCCGTCACTTCGGCAGTCAAGGAGCCAGGGTCGATGATCAACGGCATGATGGTTTGCGACAAGTCCTTGCGGAACATGTGACTGGATCCCGCTCCGGACAAGGATAAGCCGCCAAGACCGGTAACGGACTTGGGATAATAGTCTTCGTACTTGGCTTCCTTGCCCTTTTCCGTAGGGCCCAACGGTATGGCAGGGTGGAGATCGACTCGAGCTTGGCGATAAAGCGTGATAATGACACCATGCAGACTCTTGACATGCTTGGTGTGATGCACATGCACTTTGACAGGGATGCTATCCCCGCGCAACACGCCTCCGGTCAACGACGCGACGGTGGCGGTGATGGTGCGATGTGCAGCTTCGCCGTCGCTCTGTCGCGACGACGCCACGTTGGAGTCTTGCTGCGAAGGACGTCCGGTGAGGCTGCTTCTGATGCTGTCGAAGCTGTCATCGGTTGTGGCGGGG
>ANSM01000865.1:0-13216 GCA_000347735.1 Cercospora canescens BHU | reverse complement strand
GGCCGGCAACGCGCGCACACAGTGTTTGGCGGAGACAGTAGCAAAGTTGCAGTCGGGGATACGTCACGGTCCGCAGGCGATTGGCACGCAGGAAGGTGGAAAGCGCAGGCGTCTGCTGATGGGCGGGCAATTGATCACATGTCAACTGCGATGCATGCATGCATTCATTCATTCATTCATTCACTTGACCGTCGTGCACCCGGCCTTGTGCGTCCCGGTGTCATCGCTCCTCCAGCAGCAGCTGCACCAAGGAACCTCCATTTCAGGCATTCGTGGCTTCCGTGAGGCTTAAAATTGCCCCACCTTGTCCCCCATCTCAACTTCTCACCTTCCTGTGATCTTCGCGCCGTGTCACTGGGCGCGTTGCTCATTCGCCCTCGAAGCATTGTCAGATGCCTCGAGAGAAGTCTCCAGTCAATCTGGAACCGCCATCGGACGCATCGGCTGCATGTTGACCTGGTCCTCCGCGGGCACTTTCGTGACAGAAGTTGTGTCGATGCAGCTACTTCTGGCTGCCGCCACGCGTGTTCCAGAACGCGGTGAGCACTCAACTTCAGTACCGTAGCCTCCAACCTTCAACTCGCACAGCAGCGCGAGGAGGTCGTGTCTCGAGCATGGCACTGGCACTCACGAGCCAGGCACGCCTCCGTCCAGCTCGCTGTGTCAGAGTCTACACCACCGCCACCCCGTTGCCAAACTTCTCTCCGCCCAGCACAGTCCCACCGCCATGGCGTCCCTCCAATGTCCTCGATGAATGGGTCTCCCGCGAGGCAAGGCCCATCAGCCTGCGCCAGCTGACCTTTTTCGGACGCACTTTGACCGAAGAGCGGCTCTTGAGCTCGGCCAACTATGTTCGCCTGGAGCTGCCCACGAGAATTGCTCACAGACTGCGGAATATGCAGACTCTGCCCTATTCTGCAGTGACGAATCAGCACATCAGTCATGTCTACGAGTTGTACTACGCGGCTTTCGAGAGGTTCCGCAAGGTGCCTCCCGTCCGCAGCTTAGACGAGAACGACAAGTTTTGTGAGGTCATTCAATCCACACTCAAGGAGCACTTGTCCGTCATCCCGCAACTCGCCATGGGCATTCTAGAAATACAGGATGCCGTCAGCAGCGAGGAGTGTGATCGCTTCATGAGAACACTACTGCGTTCGAGGATCAGTCGTCGGGTCATTGCCGAGCAACATTTGGCTTTGACCGAGACCTTCCACGCGCCATGGCACTTCCCCAACGCGAAGAAGCCTCTCACTGGGCCGGAAGATGAGTTTGTAGGTGAGATCTTTCTGAAGTGCAAAGCGAAGGAGGTGGTTGAGAAGTGTGCCTCGACCGCCAGAGAGCTTGTTCGCAAAGCCTACGGGCCCGAAGTCGCAATTCCGGAGGTGGTGCTACAAGGTCATCTGGACACGACGTTCCCATATATCCCTTCGCATCTGGAATACATTGTCGGGGAGCTGCTCCGAAATAGCATTCAAGCTCTTGTCGAACAGAAAGGTCTCGCCAATCCTCCGCCGATCGAAGTTCTTATCTGTGAAGCTGCACAGCATGTCATCATTCGAATCTCTGATCAAGGGGGTGGTGTCGATCGTGAGGTGTTGCCCTACCTCTGGTCATTTGCGAAAGGGCCACGCCGTTCGAATAGACTGCAAAACCTCGGCCAAGTGCCGCGTCTTGCAGCAACAATGCAGGAGCTAAAGACGCCAGAAGAGCTTGACAGGGAGAACAAACATCCTGGAGAGCGATTTGGCAACTCGTTGGCATCACTTTCCGTGAGGCCACCTGAATTGAAGCTCGGCATGGGCCTCCCCATGAGCAAAATTTATGCCGAGTACTGGGCCGGCAGTCTCGAAATCCACAGCTTGGAAGGTTGGGGCTGCGATGCGTTCCTGCAAATCAGCAGGCTCGGCAACAAGAATGAGAAATTGAGTACAAGAGCGGCTATGGATGCTTTGTGAGGGAAGGAGCCGCAGTGGCTGCGTTTGGTTCGCCGGCGACTGACATCCACAACATCACATCAGCGTCCAGACTCGCTACGAATTTATCACTCGCACAGCAGCGTTAACATTCTTCGGCATGGACGACTGCGTGGATGACGCCCACTTCGATAGTATGGTCGAGTTCCTCAGCAATCATCTGGATGTTCATCCTTCTGGGGCAATTGGGCCAGTTCGCAACTCGCACATTGACTGCTATATGCCAGTGCACAGCTCGTACACACGACTCGAAAAGCGCCACAGGCGCTACGACGTCCGAGGCCAAGTGGAAGACCCACTGTTCCGTGGGGAACGCCGCATCGAGGGGAAGGCGATCGTGTTCGACAGGGACATCATCAGTACATGGAGGCTATCAGACGTCTCGGCGGCACAAGAGGTGTTCTCCTGGGAACAGGCTTTCCAACGTGCCTTGGCACAAGAAACCACGTTTATTGTCATCGAATCGTTCCTCGAGCAGGAAGCCAAGAGTCTGTGTATGTATCCAAATGTTCGAAAACTAGATCGCGTCCCTAGCTCTAACGTGTAGCAGTTTCACAGAATGCTGACACGCTTCTGACACGATTTGATGCCTTCTTACGGAACCTCGGTACGCATCCAATCACCATCACCATCTCGAGCGTTGTGACGGACATCATAGAGGAGCTGAGGGGCTGCGCGATGTACACGAGCATCAACAACCTAGTTGACAGCGTGAGCGACTTTGTCTTGTCAAGAGATTGTTGGAAATATGAGCGTGGCCAGTTGCCGACGGTGGAAGTGACATTCGAGGTGCGAGGCTCCTCTTATCGTCGCTCCCAGCTGGACTCTAGCATCAAGCTGCACTGCCATTACACCTGGTTCCCGCCAATGGTTACTTTCCATAACCTCCAGAATGTAGTCTCCGAGTACAGCAACTACTCGCTCATTCCCTCGATGAGCTCGAATCGGCCTTTCTCGGCAATGACGAATGTGGAAATCGTATATTTCGTTGGACAAGAAGGACGAGACGATCACCAATGGTTGCGGTAGGACTTGGACCAAAGGTGCTTTCGAGGAATAATTCCTGGCGTTCTGGCTTCGCGTGTCGGAGCTCGACGGCTCGATGTTTACACAATGTCTTTGGACTTGGTGGTTTTGATCACCCAGTGGTATCCTGGTGGCAACAAGTACGAAACAACAATACGTTGCGGGATCCCCATTACTGTCAGACGCCGTCCAGACATCTGCGCTAGCCTACCGAGCTTCGACCATCTCCCGTCGCCTATGAAGCAGATCCTGAGCAGACGGTCCTGCGAGGCTCGCTATTCATCGCCGTGTCCTCCTCTGAAAGTGCACATGGTCACACATGTACCTCGCGAAGTCGACTTTGGCTCTACACACGTCAATCGAAGAGGAGACCTTGCATCCGACTCCGAAGATGGAAGTCCATTGAAAAGCCCGGTCGCTGTGGACATATTTCTATCTCCAGAGAAAAGAGATTTGACATCCGGGATGAAGCCAGTTCTACGCCGCTGGAATGCTTCTCCAACACCAGGGCCACAAAATCGATCGCAGCAGCTTCCCGGCTCGCCAATATGGTGTGGCAAGGCAAGACGCACCATGGTTGGCGTTGACCGCCCATCACACGTCTCTTTGCCGACAACGCCATCGACAGCAATTCACAGCGAATCGCCACTCTCGGACTTGTCCAGTGAGACCTCAAGATGCGAGAGATGGCGGCGGCGACAACAACAAAACCAAATTTCCACAACATCAACATCGACCTCCGGTTTGCATATGAGCAGACGTGCGGAGCGCTCGACTGGAGTCGAAACCAAAGAGAACGGCAGTACAGAAGCCGCACGGCACAGTGAGAAGAGAGGAAGCGATGTATACCATGATGCACGTTATACGACGTCGCTCTGTGCGGGCGACGACAAGTATTCGTCACGATCAAAGTAGATGTCGTTCAAACATTCGCGTTTCGGGAATCCATTCGGGGAATAATGCCGCTACAGAGCAAAACTGCTCGGGACATGGGGATCCAGCTCGTAGATAGAATCCTGCTCGCTCCACACTGCAAGGTACCCGAGCACAATGCAACACTAGATTTCACAGTGAAGCAAGACTGTCATTGCAAGTTTGGCACCTCATTGCTATTCCGCCCTCCACGTACAGCTTGAACACGAATTCGGGTACCACCAACCATGGTCCTCGAAGCCGGCTATCCCAACACGACGGGATTCCGCAAAGTCACCAAAGTCACCATCCTCGTGAAGAAGAAACCGGGCATGAGCGACGAAGATTTCATCGAGCACTACAATCACAAACATGCGCAAATGGCAGCCGATGTCCTGCTCAAGCATAAAATTCTCACGTATAGTCTCGTATGTTCTACACTTTCCCCTCACGAGGTTGCACTGTGCTTATTGAGTGTTTCATGTTCTGAGTAGACGTATTGTCTGTCGCGCGACCGCAAAATCATGGCCGATATGCTGCATGGGAAAGCGGCCATGGCGGATTACGATGCGATTTGCACGTTTGTGTTTCGGGATTATCGCGATTGGGCCAAGTTCATGTATGATCCTGCGAGTAAGGCTTTGAGTCCGGATCATGAGAATTTCATGGTGGAAGGAGAGATGAGGATGTTGGTAGGGGATGAGTATATGGTGATTGAAGATGGGAAGAAGGTGGAGAAGGAATGACGCAAAGAAACTTGGATGTGTGCATGTGATGAGATCCTGTAAACTTTGTAATGGCTTTCTATTCGACTGCCTGCTGTCTTGTCTCGTCTCGTCCTGGTATGTGGCATGACAATTGCAGCGTCCAGCGCAGTAGCTTTCCGTGGATTCGTGCTCAAACGTAGCCTTTTCGCCCGCCTGTGAAGAACATCTTCACGATGAAGACTTGTAGACCTGCCATGGCGATCATGAAGGCTGTTTCCATGATGTTCATGTTGAATATCCTCTTTTCTGTGCTCCGGACTGTGCTGAAGTTGCGATTCTCGCGAGTGCGGAAGTACTTTTGTTGTCTTGTGAGTGTTGACACTTGGCCGGAAAGTTTGAGAATGGTCTCTTCGACACCGCTGAGCTGATCGGGTGAAGCACCGGCTTTCTGTGGGAGGTTCGCTCGAGGTTCGTTCTCGACCTGGTTAAACCGCATTAGGTTGATGAAGCCGCCGGGCTGTACCGTTTGTGAACATACCGCGATCTCAAAGTCTACGATTTTGTCGGAGAATGTGGAAATGGAGTTGTCGAAGCAGAAGCGATACTCGCCAGTCTCTGTGGCGGTGAAGACGTAATCTCCTTGTCGCTCCTTCTGTCCATCGAGTATTATCTTTTCCCTGCCAGGCTGCTTGTCTGGCCCGAACACTGTGTAATCGACTGTTGCGCCTGTGTTAGCTTCCAACCCCGCGCATTTGCGCTCCACCGCACGCTACGCACTGTCAAAATCTCCACCGCTCTGCACAGCAAAGTAGAAAGCGACCTTTGCATTTTGCTGATCGACGTATGTGTAGAAGCATTCCTTCTCGTTGGGCGTGAGCTTGTATGTGAGGGCCGTCGCGGACGCGAATGAGGCGAGGAGGCCCACGAGGGCGATGGTGCTGAACAGCATCGGGGCGACAAGCAGTCGAGGAAGAAGAAGTGAAGGGTTGGTGGTGGTCCGTCGGTCGGTCGTGTTCACCAGTTGTCTCGATCGTCAATGCTGGCCCCTGCCAGATTTCCACACGCGATCAGCTGCGATCAGGGGTCCACCTAATTCGACTGGTCACTCCCGCCGCCAAGGTAGCTCATGTTCGTCCGACCAACTGCGCGATCCGTCAAGTCGCCCAAGCTGCGTAATCACTAGAATACAGAGTCCATAATTACGCACGACTGAGCCAACATGGCTAGGGTATCACGGATCGTCATTTACGAATCACGACCTTCCACTGGACGAATCTAACAGCCTCCGTGGCTGAGCAGGCCAGTCCGAGCGCGGCTCACGGTCTATCGATTTGACAATTGAACCATATTCGCCCTCTCAGGCCATTAGAAGAGAGTGTACATCATGCAACATTCCAATGAAGTAGATTTCTAGAGGATTTGCCGCATGAAGTTGCGTGCATGAGAGCATGGAGCTCTTGTGGCGGTCCCTCTGCGCTGCTGACTTCGCAACAATGGCTGCTACTGCAGACACTTTACTGAGTTAGTGGTCAGACACTCTTTCACCTGACGATTGCGATCATCACAGCTCAGTAAGTGCTGCCTCATGGAGAACATCGTCCTAGCAGATGGCGTTCGGATGGGTTCTTCGTGGGCTACGTGTTGTGGCTTGAATATAGTTTCGATGCCGAAGCAGAATCTCATGCATCGAAAGTCCCGTATAGCAGGCTCGTTCATATGGCCCAATGCCGCTCATCGCGTGTTGTAGCCCGGTGCTTCACCTTCCTTCCTCAGTCGTGGATAGTGACCCCACTCGGCGAACGCCCATCCCATAGGCCAAAGCACTGTACATTTATCAGATTCCCTCCCCATCTCGTCTTTAGTGGTGTCCTTCTCCGTGTCCATCGCCGTGCCCATGTGAAGTTGTCAGGAACATCTGCTCGTATACAAGGTAGCCTGCAAATGCTACTGTCGCGATGCCGAGGCCAGGGAATGAGCCCTTGAAGCGGTTCCCTCGCGTGAAAGGTCCAGTGTATCTCCACGCCTCACTGCGCCGTCATTAGCATGCGCCCGTACTTCCGTCTCACAACCTCATCGCCGACGTACGCTCTTGCCCATGGGTCGTTCTTCGGTTGTCCGGCAGCTGCGGCGAACTTTGCCGGGTCAAAGCCTGTGAGATTTGGCTTGGGCGCCATTGTTGCTTTGTAAGTGAGTGGTCTAGCGGTGGGCTGCAAGGTCAATGGGTGGTGGTGGTGATCGGCCGCGGGATCTGGCGTCGAGCTGCTCGGAAGTGCCAAGCCGTGACAGGAACCTTGTTCCCTCTGGGCAGTCGCGACACTTGCGTCTACTCACGCGAGGCTACCAGCTCTGTACCTATTGACTGCAACAACATCCACACCCGCCGACAAAATGGCCCCTCCTGTCGGCCGGATGCACATCTCGCAGCCATCGAATCCTTTCGTCAACCTCAACCAGCAGCACCAACACTATCAATCGCAATCGCAGTCGACACACATCCCCAATTACCAGTCCTTCGGCAACAGCGCCTTGAATGGCGGTATATCACCCTTTAACCCCAGCTCGCCGTATGGCACTCTCGGCGCATCTGCATTCAGCGCTTCGGCCGGGACGGCGACGTTCAACGGTGGCATCCTTGGTGGGCCAGGGCAAGGCCTGGGGTCGGCGGCCGCACAGGCAGGCTTCGCTCGAGGCGCTGCCATGCAAGAAGGCAATCAGGTGGAAGGGATGGGTCTGCCCAAGACTGGTCAGGCTGCGCGCATCCGCGAGGTCTGGAGACACAACCTGGACACAGAAATGCACATGCTTCGGCAACTGATCCAGAGATTCCCCTATGTGGCCATGGATGCCGAATTCCCGGGCATCGTAGCCAGGCCGATAGGCAACTTCGCAGGTAGCAAGGCCGAATATCACTATCAGACGCTGAGATGCAACGTGGACATTCTCAAGCCGATTCAGATTGGCATCACATTATACACGGAAGACGGCCAATTACCGCCCCAGCAAGACTCGAGCTTGTCGCAGCAGACGGGCAAGTTTCAGGGCTATAACCACCCACTTGCGAACCAGAATATCCCTTGTACATGGGTCTTCAACTTTGCTTTCAACTTGGAAGAAGACATGTATGCCGAATCATCCATCTCCCTGCTGCAGCAGGCGGGTGTCAACTTTGCACTACATGCCTCGCAAGGCATCAACCACGAAGCTTTTGGCGCTCTCCTAACAACTTCTGGCTTGTGCTTTAACGAAGATGTACATTGGCTCAGTTTTCACTCGGGCTATGACTTTGGCTATCTCATCAAGTTATTGTCTAACGATGCTCTTCCTGTCGACCAAGCTGACTTTTTCGATCTTGTGAAGACCTTCTTCCCGAAATTGTGGGACATAAAGTTTCTCTTGCGGCACGCACAAAGGAAGCGCGCGAGCGGACAGCTGTCGGAATCAGGGCAACAGATCGTGGATCGTCTGGGAAGCAAATCTGGGCTCAACGATCTTGCCGATGAGCTCGCATGCCAGAGAGTCGGTGTCGCGCATACTGCAGGGAGCGACGCCTGGCTGACAGGGTCGGTCTTCTGGGCACTACGTTCCAAAGTCTTTGGTGGCGAGCTAGAAGATGATCTATCAGATCAGATCTACGGCTTGCATGGTGTTCCTGCACCTGCTTCGCAACAGTACCGCGAAGATTTTCTTGCCATGCACAACACGCCTGGGCAGACAAATGGCACAGGAGCCGGACTGTCCGGTCTTGGCGGCAATGCTCCTAACTTCACTCCTTCTGGCAATCCCAGCACGCCGACGACAGGCCACGCGGCCATCAACACACAAACGCCCGGTCAACAGCAGAATCCGTACCTGAACAACGCATTCCAGGGTTATAATCAACGCTAGGACGAATGGTATGCATCACCTGGTTGGTCGTGGCCTTTCCATGGCCATACGCACGATACTTCTGAGCAGGAGTGGAACCGGAGATTTGGTGGTCGGCCGTATCAGTGAATCCGCTCGCAAGGACAGTGAGCGAAAGTCTCGAAGAAGATCCAGCAAGCATTTACCATCGCCAGGAGCAAGTGGGTGGACTGAATGGCATGCTTCGCAGCTGGCGTATGCGAGATGATGATGATCATGGGATTGTTTCAAGAGCGTGGCGTTGGAGGTGCACGTCTGGTGATTTATTTGACTGTAGCAATGGCTACAGCAGCCACGAAAACATCGAAACGATGACAAATTACTTTACGCGCCACTGTTGGTCCATGACACTTTCATCAAGTCCTGATCATCCCCGCAGTTAACTTTTACCTCCTTGGCAAGTCTAAATTTGAATGAACGACACGCATCCGCCCACGATTCACACAACAATATTCTCAACTCTTCCTCTCCAACCTCATGCGAAACCACTTCGCATAAGCACTCACCGCTTTCCCCTCCTTCTTTACTTCAAACACAAAATCCAACAAGCCCAGACTCCCGTACGCGGGAAACCCCACTCCCAACCAGCTGGGACAATTATTCGCAGCGAAGACTTTGCGCGATTTGTCGGCGAAAATGCTCGATACGGCGCCTGTGAATCCGACGTGTTTCCCGTCATCGTAGAGGTCGTTGGGGAAGAGTCTCCAGTCGAGTTTGGCGGTGGGGGTTGTTGGAGATGGTGGTTTGTTCGACGCCGCGGATGATGAGTGAGGAGATTTTTGAGGCCGGAGTGGTGGTGGTCTGTGGTGAAGATTGCGATGGCGGAGGAGGTGGTGTCGTTATTGTGGTTGGAAGAGTATAAAGTGGTGGTTAAGGAGGAGGAGGAGGAGGATTTGTTGTCGGACGAGAAGGCCGCTTCGTAGGTTCCCGCGAAACGCTCATTCGCTTCTTCGCCCGCGGCTTGTGCGAGGGCGGGGAGCATGATGTCGTACATGGGATCGTCGAGGCCTTCGCGTACGCCATTGCTCGCTGTGCCTGCTACAAGGATGCTCCAGCCCACGTTGTAGTCGGGGATGAGCGCGAGCTCGGCGTGATGGGCGCCTACGTCGCCGCCTTTGGTGTAGAGGTCGATGACTTGTTCGTGATCGCGCAGACGCATGATCTCCCAAGGCGCACCGATGTCAATGTACGCAGGAGGCGCGGCTGTTGTGAAGGTGCGAGGTTTCAGCCAGCGTGGTGTGAGACTGGGCGACAAGATCGCAGAGTCGAGAATTGAGCGGCCAATTGTGGCAAGGTCGTTAGTGGAAGCGTAGTAAGAGCCAGATCTGGACTGGAATTAGCTTGCGAGTGGGAAAAGTTGGCGTGTGCTCGATTGGCCCTGAGTCTAAAGACCACATTGAAGCTGTGCTATTGACCGGAATGACAGCCAGAGCCGTCGAATTGGGAGCATCATAACTCGTGCTGTTCAGACCAAGATTTTCGATAAGGCTATGTTGCATGAGTTCCGGAAAAGACTTGCCGGTGATCCGTTGAGTACCGTAGCAAGTAAGAAAAAGCCAACGTTGCTATACGTAGGTGTGCGCGCTGGATTCCACTCTGCCGGGATCTGGGCGAAGCGATGCAGGTATTCTTTCGCAGAGCATGGGAATGTCCGTTGATCAGGATCACGAGAGAGGTGTCACAGATAATGTTGCTAGGAGGATGTGTGTGACCCTCATGTTGGCGGCAATAATGATCGTGGAAGATGGTTGTGCAAGGCGAAGCACGTTCTCTAGTCTTTATACACGCGCCGTGAGGTCAATATGTTGATCTTCCATGATCGGGCTGTGCAATTTTCTTGCGTTGAACGGACATCGGGTGTAGACCTAGTTCTGTAACGCGTCACGATCGAATGGCATCTCGGATCCTTTTCGAGGCTATCGAAGTATATCATGGCACGGCACAACGTGAGGCTGGCTTTCGAGCGGTATGAAGTCGAGCAGGGGATCGGCGCCTGAGTGGCATTGCAGACCAGTCAAGTCCAAGTGTCTCGTGATTGGCTCAGGAGCGAGAAGGAGTCGAGTCTATTGCAGCCCAGCTTGCAGCGAGCTTGTGGAAGATGCATGCACGTGGCGCACGCGACCTTAGATCCATTAGCGGAAACAGGTCTGGGAATAAGCAGTTCTAAGCCATAGTGGCAAGCAGTGTTCGTGAAGCGAAAGGCTATATACATGCCAACAGTTTGCGCAGCAGGCATATCTGCGCGATTGTCACTTTTCGTATTCTCATGTTGTCACATTCCCGAGTCTGGTTCGTGATCTGTCGTCGGATGTTTCAAAAGAACTTTCCTTGAACGTCAACGCCTCCCTTGCTTCCGTGCATCGTGGTCGTTCCATAGTCTGTGCGATGGATGCTATCGCGATCGGACGGGTCGAATGCAGCGTCAGGTGCCGCCGGACGGTCAAGTCCTGTAAAACGATGTCCTCGGGATCTGGCCATGATGTATTGTGTAGTGAGCCTGAGTATGCAAGCCGCGATAGCGAACAGCAGCCCACCGACAGGAGCTGCAACAAACACACCGAAGACCGACCAGTCACTAGCATAGAGGCCTTCGCTGAGGATCAGGAGGCTGCCAGCCCGCGAAGCATCTCCATTATAGAAGACCAAACCGAAGAAGAAAACAGACAAGATGCCTCCAACACCGCCCACAACAACTTCAAATCCACGCCAAAAGTAAGCCTTGGAGCTCAAGCCGATGACCAAGCATGGAATGACAGCAGCAGAAATGATGTCGGAGATGAGGTAGATTTGCAGAACACTGGGACTCCTCAGGGCGACAACCACGGTTGGCACGATCAGGACAACCACGATGGCACGAACCCACCAGATGTTGAGCTTGTTGCGGAAGAAGTCGTTGGATCCAGTAGAGACGAGAGCTGATTGCAGGGAGTCGAAAGCGGCGGTGGAAAGAGTGACAACCATGACCAGGATGAATCCGACGACCCAGGCTGGAAGCGTGCCCAGCAAGGTGAACAGTTCGATGCCCGAAGCCTCCGGTGGGTTGCCCAGAACTCCAGACCAGCCTGCTATCAGACCAGAAACACCAACGAGGGTCGCGATTATCGTCACGGCCACGGCGGCGATGCTCACGCCAATGTACAGGTCCTTGTCTGTCTTGGCGGCGAATGCGCGCAACCAGAATCCAGAGAGGAAAAAGTCGTTGGTGAGGATAGCGACCGGCAGAATGTAGAGGAGTTGCCAGCCCAGAAGATTCGGCTCAAGGTATTGCGAGACGGGGATGAGAGATCTATCGATGTTCACCGTGGCCCCGATTGTGATGGTGCCAACAACGAGAAACAGTAGTACCATGGCTCCTTGGACATTGTCGGTGACAAAGGAGACACGGAATCCTCCCATTGCAGTATAGGTCGTCGTGATTGCGCACTGGACAATGACGGCGGGCAAGCCATTCAATCCCGTAAGGAGATTGACGACCTGTTGGAGGGCTGACAGCTCAGCGACCATGTAAAGCCAGATGGTGGCGCAGCTGGAGAAAGGATTAGCACAGCAGGATTATGGTCAAGCATGATGGACTGACGTGAAGAAGCTAAGGTAGATTGCTGTAATGGTGCCATATCGTTCACGCGTCCATTGCGTGAGGACAAAGCCGTCGGGGCACTTTCTCCTGATGATCGGGCCCAGGGCAGCGAAGATGAGCAGGGGCAGGCCGGAAGAAAGGGCGTAGACCAAGAGGCCATGAAGTCCTGCGAGTGCTGCGATGTTGGGATAGGTGAAGAGGATGCCGGATCCCAGTGCTGCATGGGGGCAGTCAGTATGATGAGTTCACGGTGAGGGAATGGGGTAGAAGTGGCAGCCCTTGGTCCCGCAAGCATTAACTTGATCGACTCATAGCGGTACATCTCAGCTTCCTGCATTCGGCCATCACCCGAGCTCAGCGTGTCTCCCCGGCAGGTATTGCAGAAGTTGGACACGTGATGGTCGGGTGTTGGCTTCGCATTCGGCGCCCGCAGTGCTGCACACCATACTCTCGACGAATCTGCTTCCCACAGTAGAGCCCGCCGAAAGTATGGCGCCGTCAAATGTATGCTTACGAACCTTAAGAAGATGGTCGTGACAAGAGTCGAAGTCTCTGTGCGATCATGTCTTGCCGCTTCGCAGTGGCCTGGCAGCCTGGCAGCCACACTCACCCGACGCGATGAAGTTCAAGGCCAGAGGGATGGCTGGCAGATGAGTCAGCGTGTTCCTGTCAGATCGAGTCGAGCATCAGGACGAGGAATCGCTGGAGTATACCCTTCTGAGTGCGATTCGCAGAGAGCCATTCTCCCGCCGACTGGCCACGCAGTCTCCAGGCGATGAACAGGCCGAATGCACTGCAGACAAGGTGAGTTAGTGGTGGCGACACAACATATCGGTGGGCCCGTGCGTGTCATACAGGAAGGCTGCGTAGGTGCAGTAGATGAGGGCGTTGCTCGCTGGTTGCGACGGCTGTCCCATGGCGTTGTTCTTCCGGCAAACAAGTCGAGGTGGTGAGCAGTGTCGATGTTGCGAGGAGCAGGACTGGCACGACTGCTTTTCTCCACCGTCATCACGTGTTGGCGTGATTGCAGAAATGGATTTCCACGCTAATGATGGCGTTTTCTCGCTTCGTCGGCGCTCGCTGTTGGCCGGCTCCAGACGTGTCCCACGATCCCGCGC
>ANSM01000861.1:0-10584 GCA_000347735.1 Cercospora canescens BHU | reverse complement strand
GGGCCGCGGATTGCCGCATTGGGCCATCCAGCAGCCCGATTGGGGGCGCCTACTTCCGGACGCGGGTTTGTCGTGCGTCGATTTATTGAGATTTGGCGCGACAGCCTCTGGCTTGATGATCTGCTCGTCCTCCTCTTCCATTTTCTTCACCTCCACCAACGACATGGTCGCGACTGGCTCCTTCTCTTGAAAATCTCCGGCTTGTACCAGTGGTGCCTACCGTAAAGCAGTCGCAATACGATAGGTGATTCTGGTTATAGCCGATTTTGAGCGCAATGTGTAACATCAAGCTTGAAGCTGCTCGGAAGTCTCAGGGGAAATTTATCTGGAGGAGCATTGGCCACTTTGCCAAGTCTCAGTATGCCTCAGGCCGTAGCATCCTCACGTATCGTATCGTATCGCATCGTGGTGCATCGCGTACCACCGACTCCAGCTCTTCTCTCTGCCAGCATGAGCGATGAGGTTGGCTGCTCTGTATTGCCGTCCACCCATCCCTCCAGCTTCTCGAACAGACTTCGCTGGCAATGGCCTTGAGCTTCGTTCGTCGTTCGAAGTCTCGGAAATGGCTTTATGCTACTATTCGGCCTCACGCGCTGTCTGTTCCTGCCGTAAGTAGCTGCGTTTGACGAGGTACCGCTCACTCGCAGCAGGATGATGAGGGTTCGATGGTACACGTCTTCTCCTACGATCTTTCACCTGCATATACGGAATCGAGGGATTCAAGCTCCTGGCCTTTTCGTGGCTCTCCTGCTGGTAGACCTTTTCAGCCGCAACAAGGTCGACCGATGCGGTGCTGCTATAGCGCCTCTAGAAGGTCACATCGATGAGTAGGTCTGCCAAGAAGAGAAGTTACCGCTTCACAGTGCAGCGGTGCGCTTTAGAATCTGTCGCCTGCATACACGGATTCAAGGAATTCAAGCTCATCACCATAGCCCTTCGTGGCTCCGCTGCCAACGATAACCTGCCTTGAGTCGGCTGCCGAAAAGCTTGCAAATGCCAACAAAGCGAGATATAGCCTGCTCTCCCATCTCCGAATCCAGGTGACAGACTGTACACGGGCGACAGAACAGGCTTGGCACACGATTGAAGCCAGTCAAGAAAGACTTAGTCGTCCCCAGGAAGAAGAGGTGCGTGCTTTGAAGCATCAGTAAAAAATACGGCAGCGTTTCATTAGTGCAGCGCAGCGGCTCTGTTGGCTTTTCGCGGCTAACAAGCTCTAGTAAGCTGACATATTTCGGCTGCCAAAAAGCTTCCAAAGGCCCCAGAGAATGAGACATTCCCTGCTATCCAATGTGAAAATGCAATGTCAACCAGGCAGCCAGCCAGGATGCATAAATTGACAATGGAATGGAAATCGCATGCAACAGCTATCAGAGGTTCTCAGATGATGCTATACGGACAGGCTGCTGACTGTCAGAATGTTCGTGGGGTTTGACAGGCGTGAGATTAGTCTTTATAGCAAGCTTTACAACTTGTCAGCAATACGGGCTTGGCAGCCAGCATGACATGCAAGTGACACTGTGTTGTATCTGCTTGACAAAAATCGGGGTATATTGCAACTAGCTGATCTCCATGATTGACCGACCAAATACAATAGCGCCGACGATGTCTTGCACTAGCAGAGCCTAGATAAACAAGCCCGCTGTTCGTAAATGTGTGCATAGTAATCGCAGCCCCTTACAGGCAGCGACAAACTCGCTGTTTGCCATTGTCATCAACCGTCGAAGAGGGAGAATGGGAGGACATACTGACCCGCGATTATGTCGGCCCAGTTCGTCGGGAGAGTCCATGGAACACTAACTTACGCAGAAACAGCGAAATTTGCCCGTTGGTCTGGGCCCTGTCAATACAGGATGTTCTATCCGAAAGGAAGACGCGGGTATCCTTGGAGTTACTACCCTAGCTTATCTCGATTACTATCTGTAAGGTACCTTCTTTTCTAGAGGTCTTACTAGCTCTAAAACGGCTAATGTATAGCTAGGGCCTATCGACTGTATCCAAGAGCGGGGATGTATACGCAAATTTTGGCAATATTTGAATACGTGCATTTAGTCGGCATATGCGCAGGGATACCCCCGTCTTCAGTTCGGATAGAACACCCTGTATTGTTGAGGATACGGGAAACTCAAGTGATAGACTATATATAAATGCCGCCGCGGCGCAGATGTTTCGCATCAAGATTTATCCGAGTTGAAGACGTACCGCCCACTCTTCTAATACGTGAGAGTCATATTCGGTTAACAATTCTTCCTCTCGAGCCACAAACACGCGCCCGGAAAGATCCTGCCACTACACCACAATGGTCAATGTCAACTACGCTCTTACCCTCACTACCCTCCTGGCCTTCCCTACAACACTTCTGGCCGACAAACAGTGTCCCGGCGCTGCAGGTGTAGCGTACGTCTACTATGACAACGACCAGCACTGCAACTCCTATACTCCACACACCATCAGAAGATGGTCTGGCTTCAACGATCGGCCAAATTTCGCATGCTGGAATCTTGACGCCGCGCACGGCACGGTGGGCAGTGTGTACAAGTCCAAATCCGACGGCAGGTGTTCGGTCAGGTTTTATTCGGATAGGAATTGCAAAAACTATTTGGATTCGTCCTCGATTTTGCAACATGGTTGCTTGGCATTGAAGCCAGGGGCGAGAAGTTTTGATGCAGGTTGTAATTTGCCAGATCCCCCATGCCAGGAGTGAATAGCTAGAGCAACATTTGCTAACGGTGCTGTGAATATGGTTGAATAGAGGTGCATGCAGACGTTAATGGAATGTTAGCCTCTGTTCATGAGTTTGCGAAACTGGAGCATCCCGAATAGACTATACCCCATTGCTTATACGTCTTAATCGTTTCGGCAGCTCGTCCTCCGATTTGGACGTCGGGACATAAAACTGCATGTACCGATCTTCGATCCCGCCTCCGTCCGCATGGAGCTTGTGCTTTACTGTTAGGTGCCATTGGTCCCATTTCCCCTTGTCTCCGCTACACACACGCGGCGCTGGAAGTCTCCGCTTCGGCCTTCGACGGCTCCAATCGTGCTTGCCTTGAAGGGGAAGACGATTCTTTGCAAATACGCTCACGTATCTTGATGTTTGCCGTATACAGAGCGTCGAGCCGAATGCCTTGCAACTGTACATATTTCTTAGCGATGCGCAAATGCCTCCTGATATTATTCTCGTGCCTCGGATCTTGGGAGACTAGGTCGGATGCTTCGTAGACGCTTCCTTTATGTGGATATGTGCGACTATCGGGAAAGTGTTGTATATATACAGAAGCTCGTATAAGGAGTATTATACTAGTATAGACCTAGGTGGTTCCGTCTATAAGGGCAAGAAGAGTGCGTGAGGTAGTGTGGTTATAGCCTAGTCCAGCAATCCCACGGTATAAACAACACGGATGATCGTGCACGCATTGTCTAGTTAGGAAAGACCAACTGCTCTTCGTAAAGCAATTATTATAGGCTCAGCGTTGCTGGCAGCTTCCTGGGCGCTAGCTTCTGCGATCGCGTTAAGGTTATCGTTTTCTATAATTTCTGCGTATCGTTCGCGGATCGGCTTAATCAAATCGTTAACGGCTTCGGCAGCGCGATCTTTAACAATTCGCAGGCTTATATTCTCTATCTCCTTAGCTAAGTCCTCCTAACTGCTAGCTAATATCGTATCGTATCCAGAGCAGTAGTAAATTAAGTCTATAAGGTGGCTTACTCCAGGTCTAGCCTATGTATTATAGCTAATTCCCGATAATAAATTAGTTACGGCCGATTTCAGCTTTTGCTTAATAACTTCTTCGGAGTCTATAAGCAAAATCCGTAACTTTGGATTTGGATGCGACTTAGAAATCCTTAACGCTAGGTCGCTTAATAACATAACTCTTTTAGCGGGACTAATAAGAGTCTCTAGTACGGGGATCATGCTTGCTCCGTACTAGGAATTAAAACTATTCGCTACTTTATGCGCAAATTCTAGATACTGTGCTTAATCGTAGCCTACGGGCACATGCGTTGTACTATATACTAGCACGTTAGCAGCTTGTAGCACCGGGTAGGAAAAGAGGCCGAGCTTTAGTCGTTTATTTCTATCCTTCTTATTAGAAGTCTTGTCTTTCTACTATATTATGCGACTGAGATAGCCTGTCGAAGCCTGATACGACAGAACCTACATTAGTCCTAAATGTGCTGGCAAGCTGCTTTAATAGAAAATAATACTGCGTCCGGGGTTAAGGCTAATAACTAGCAGCATAGCTAGCGACTCCTTCTTCTACTATCGGAGCTATGCTAGATCTTGCTGAATTATAATGGCATAGAGGTCGACAAGCGAGTATGTTAATTTAGTCGACTCCTCTGTTTAATCCTATATTCTGACCTATTGTCGCAGAGCTCCTATGTAGTTGCCCAGGTGCGGCACGCCGGTGGGCTGTATTCCCGAGAACATAACGTTTTTAGCAGCTTCTCCTCCGCGTCGCTGCTTATCGACCAGCAACATCTCGCGTTAGCGCGACGCTCACCTTGTCGCAATCCTTTATAAACTCGGAGACGATATCTTGCAATTCTGCAAGACGGCCGCAGTACTGAGAACATCGAGAATAATGAGGTGCGGTGAAGTGCGAAGGCGGAAGGAGGTCGTAAGTGCGAAACCGGACAAGCCGGCAGAAGCTCTCAAGAAAGTTTAACTTCCTGCTCTGCCAAAGTCGTATTTTGTCTTTACTACGGTCGCCGCGCCACACACATTACAGTGTCCTGCAATACAGTCGCCAACATAGCGTCTGTATACTCGAGCATCTGGCCTAACACGTATCTCTTCTTGCGACTACCTAGTAAGATACTAAAACTGGTCGAGATTAAGGCTAATACGTAGGTTATGTCTTCTCGCGCTTTCGAGCTACGTCTAACGATTCGACGACTCCTGTCCGCTATACACGATACTAAGAATAGTATAGGATTATCGAGGTTAGCAAACTAGGCTCTTTTCCTTTAAATCTACTGCTCGGTCGCCTATACTACTATACGTATAAGATACTCGAGAAAAGAGACAGAGAGGCGTATTCGAGATTAAGAATCGTGCCGCAGGCAGAATTAAATGCTAAAGCAGGCTTAGCCGAGCCTTTACCTTCGGAGTTAAGAGCAGAGCTAGGAACGCCCAATAGGACAACTAGCCTGCCCGATAGGTATAAGCTGCTCGGTAAAGATAGGTTAATACTAATAAAGAACAATCGATTAATAGTCGACGATGCGACACGGCAGACGCTTATATATACTAAGATCGAGGAGCTAAAGAAGTCGGCAGGTGCAAATAAGGTTATTAAGAAGATTCTAGCTAGCTATACTAGGCTAGATAAGAAGACGGTCTTCTCGAAGGCGAAATATATACTACGTAAGAACAAGAAGTACCTAAAGAGGTTTACGGTACTACTAATAGACCTTAGGAATTTAATCGACTACATTACGGACAAGGAGCTGCCTTAGATTATAGATATGCGCGAAGAAGCGCTAGGCTTAATTACTGCCTAGAGTTATACGCACTATAGCAGAACCGATAGGCTTCTAGACTAGAAAGATAACAGCACAGCGTACGGACGATAGCTCGTCGCCGAAGACACTAGAGGTCTGATTATGGCAGCTTTAGCAGAACGAATAGGCATTCTCTACCCTTCGCTGTCGAAGGAATTACCGAAAGACCTCGCAGAGCAGACCGAGGTTACGAATGGGAACGCAGAGAAGTCGAGCGACGCACCAGCAGCGACTAAGAGTCAAACTGTACATCGCGACTATCCTGCGCCCGTATTATCGAATTCTATAACGTTGGTGCATCCTGCTGTCCAGCCTAATGTCTCGATCCTCAAGTATTTCGGTTACGATGCGAGCAATTCCACAAGCTCTTCCGACTAAGCCGAACACCCTTTGCATACCCACTTCAATTCGTTGTCCTGGCCAGTAAGCCGCGGAAGCCGAAGAGGCTGGTCTGAAGCTAGCAGCAGAAGTGCGCCACGTTGATGTCCCTTCCTAGGTCAGTCGGTGCAGTGAGAATGTAGTGAAATCTCAGCGTCGTCCAGAACACAAGAACGTCTTTCCAAAGAACGCGGTAGAGAAAGCGATTCTGCTCTTCGAGGAGCGCGCGTTCGGCGAAAGACAGCTGCGTATCCCAGTCGTGGAGAGGCGAGCTGCATCGCTGGCAACTTTCGGAAGGTTTTACCGATGTAAAATCGCCACGGCTGGATTTGATGCCTCCACTTCAACGGAACACGTACATGAACACTGCGAGCAAGGATGCGCACAGTGGTAGTGCAGTCATTGTGCGTCCAAGATTAGCGAAAGAGGGCTGCAACCGCCGCTATAGCAATCCGCAAGACTTTAAATGCTGCAAGACGCCAGAACTGTCGTTTTCTGTATTGAAGTCACGCTCCTGCGCTCCGTTATCGCTGCTCTTATCGAAGATATTGTAACTTTCTATGTCGGATAGCACCAAGCAGCGTTTATTTAGCAGGTGTCTTGCGTTAACCTTCCTAAAAACATTAGAGTAACTGCAGTAGTAGAATTGAAGGAGTCCATCGAGCAAGCTTCGGAATACGCTTCTCCTTGTCCTACTGCGCTTCTGAATTAGACATAAGTAATAGCGCCTCGTAAGGCTACGGGTAGCTTGCTAAAGATTTTTAATATAATAATTAAACGCTGTACTTATTCGTTAGTAGCCTGAACACGTATACGTGCTACAGCCGATGCAATCACGAACTAGAGAGTGGGATTATGCGAATTGCGAGACCAAGATAGAAGGGTACAAAGAGAACCCAAAACTATGAAATATTTCCGAATCGACGTCGCCCAAATTCTTTGATTGCTAGTGCATTCGTGCGACGTGAAGTGCGGCCTTTTGGGTTCTAAGCTCTTTGTTGTAACGTCTAACGTATCCTGGTAGATATTACGGACGGCCTTACTATAGTTACTCCGATGCAAGCACCCACCAACAACTTCGTTGGGTTCGGTACGCGGAGAGTTAAGTAGGGTGAAACGTTGTTTGATACGGGACAGCAAGCACTGTGGCGAACCTAACAGTGCGCTCATCTTTATAGCGAAGAATCTGCACAGATGTTCGCGGACAGTTAGGTCTGCATGTTAATTACACAGGCGCTCCTTTCACACAGGCGCTCCTTCTACCTTAGATCTCTTAATTTCGTCAAGCGGAGCCTTAATGTTTATAGCCTCAGCAGGATTTTCTACGGTAGAACTTAGCAATAGCTCTGTCCGTAGTCCCTCGCAGACTTTTCGCCGGCTCCTACGTTAGCTTCTACAGAGCGTTTTGCTGTACTTGCGTCTACTACTTATAATTTTCTCGATAGCCTATATAGGCCTATTAATATTATAGACCGGACTCGAGCAGGGTTGGTCTTTTACGCTAAAAGCAGCCTCTAGGCTTGCGCCTTAGCGAGTTTGCTTTCTAGCACGTATGCGTAGTATCCGAGAGATAGAGCTCGTAGAGCAATATAGGCATACTACGCTGTTAGTATAGCGCACGCGTAGTAAGACTTTCGAGCAGTTATAGCTATACTAAGGTTCCTGTTTAGATCGAGGATGCTAACTCTCTTCGTATAAAGAGTAGTCTTGTTAGCAGCGCTTAGGAGGAAGAATAGAAGACATATTCTTATATAATCGTCCTAGGTAACGTCTCTATAGCCTAGCTGTTCGAGGCTGGTCGGCAGCTAGTTATCGGGTAAGCTACCGAGCCCGTAGCTTCTATCCGTACTGCCTAGAGTAGGTGGGCCGATGCTTTCTTATAATTCCGCTGGGCACGCATGCTCTTCTATATTAGCTGGACATCCTGGCTAGAGATCGGACTAGAAGTCCTTAAGTGCGACTACTCTCTAGTAGAGTAAAGTAATACTCGAAGCGCAGCTCAATCGGGTCTGTTACTAAGGATAGTAGGTCTCTGGAATACCTCGAGGAATATAGCTAATCGATCGGCGACGCCTTCGTAGTTTCTATAGTCTTATCCTATTATTACTACTATCGACTTCTATATAGTCCCTAGGAGTACTATAAGAGCGTGTTAGACTATGCTTATAACTACTTAGCTCGTCCCTAAGTCGAACAGGCGAGTCGGGCTAAAGATCTTCTTGCCCTTACTGCGCAGAGCTGTCGAATTAAACAATATAGCGGAATACGTTATCTACTTCTAGCGTATCTTATAGGCTATTAGGCCTAATTCTAACTTAGTAGGTTATTACTAGCGTCGAGGAATGTTACTAAGCTTACCTAGGTTAGTCTTTACGCTCTATAATCTGTATCGCGTCGTTATCTACGCTACTACACATCTACTACTTATCTCGATTCTGCTCTAACGGAGCAATTACGTTAAAAGAGAGGCAGAGTAGCGACTTAGCTACTATATACGTTATACTAAATCTAGTATAAGTACCTTAGTATAGGCTCGTGTCTATAGCGTACAGATCTAGTACTATAATAAATTCTTAGTCGTAGTCCTTAGCTAGCGTGTCTCCTCGGGCTTTGCCTAGAGTAACAACTTGCGCTTTTGTCGAACCTAGTATACTAATACAAACTATAGCGTTTATAGACGTGCTCTCGATGCTCGTCTAACCTGCTTAGAATAGTAGATTAATATAAAGACTACTCTATTCGCTAAAGTCGTACGGAGAGCCTAGAAATCTAGCAGACAAGTCTCTCCTATCGATGTTAGCTGTCGCATAGTCGTTGGCCTCGTAGTATCCGTCGGCGGACGCTAAGGCGACGTTCGTAAGAGCCTCGAATCTGCCGGGCACAATAATAGGCGTGTCGCATACTGTTAGCAGAAAAGTTAGCTGCTAGTCGTCGCCTACTAACTATATAACGCGCTAAAGATCTACCTTTAGCGCTAATACTACTGCGATGTCTATCTATATCTTTATAAGAACTTAACTGTACGAGCAGGCCCTCCTTCTCCTATATATATAGGGTCCTCCTCGCCGGAGTTCTCTTACTATCCTTCGTAGTAGGTAGTCCGATATAGGTAATAAAGTTGTTATATTAAGTAGTAGTGCTCGAGTAGAAGGACATTAGCATAGTGTCTATTATAGTAATTTTAACGCGACACGAGGAGAAAAGCTAAGGAGTAAGTAGGTGTTCTATAGGAGATTAGGCCGGCGAGTACTTATATTCTACTAGATGCCCGGTTCTAGCAGACTATATAAGCTCTATTAATAACACTATAGCAAGGCCTACTATTAGAACAAAAGTTCGCTATAACTTCTCTTCTAATTACTAAAGGTAATCTGCGGACGTAATACTTAGAAAGACGATTATGCTGCTTGTTAGAGCCTAAAAATAGGGCCGAAGACAATATAGGCTTAGATATATACGCCCTAAAGTCCCCTTTTCGAGGCGAGCGTTATACGCCTCTCCTGTTTTTAGGTACCTTTATCTCTGTTCTATATCGCCTCGACGAGGAGGCTAGGCTCTAAATAGATATGTCGCTCTGCTATTTCCTTCTATACTATCTATAGTATACTAATATAGGCAGAAATAAAGTCGGTACCTATAGCGACAACGTATATCGCCCCTACTATAATAAGGACCTATTTACGTTCTTTCTCTTACGAATATTATTAGCTCGGTCGTAGGGATATACGCTGCGCCTTGTTTAGCTATATCCTAACTGCTTCCCTTAGGCTTAACTATCTACGACGTAACAGGTCCTATATAGTATAGGGACGGAGCCCCTAAGGTTATAGTATATAGCTAGCGTCGTACGCCTCTGCTATAGAGATTTATAGAGACTATCGTTAGCTATATTCTAGAAATATACGCTACGCTTTATTTTACTACTTCCTAATACCTTCCCTTAGGCTTAACTATCTATAATATAACGTATTATTTGCGCTATAGGGTCGAAGGCCCCGAAGTCGTAATATATAGCTAGCGTCGCGCGCCCTAGCTACCGAGCTCTATACGTATACTAGCTTAGGCTAGGGAGGGTTGTAGCTACGAGCGTTCTCCTCTATCTTCTAAATTACCTTATAGAGGAGCTCGAGCGTCGTATAGTAGGCAGCGTAGTACTAGGTAAGCACGAAGAATGATCGATCTACTACGATTCTATAGTAGCGATTTAGGGTAGTAAATTAAGCGGCTAGTATAGTCTATAAGTAGGTGCTAGAGGATCTAGAGAGAGCGATAGCTACTTAATAGGAGCGTAGTAGGACTAGTAGTTAGCACAGAGGTACGATAGGCGCAAGGGCAGAGATATAGAAAGAGGATTACGAGCAAAATAGACGTATATAGTAATAAGCGGTAGCTGCTTATCCTGGTTCTACTAGGAGCTATAAAAACCTTAGGTAGTTCCCCTCTATAGAAAACAAACATGCACCCTTTAGACTACTTGTTTTTATAGTCTCGGTAACAGCCTCGTTGTTTTAAGTATAACGCTATGGCTAGTAGGTATGTCGATACCGGACAAGCTACCTACGATTCCGAGCGCCTAATGTAGCTCTATCGCCCTAAAGAGCTACGCGAGAAAGCTGTCGCAGCTAGAAGCTATATAGGCAAATACAGGAGGCGTTGTTCTTACTACTACGCCCGCAGCTACTACTAGAAGATTCT
>ANSM01000860.1:0-12825 GCA_000347735.1 Cercospora canescens BHU | reverse complement strand
ACACCTTCCGCCATCCATTCAACGCTCGCCAGCCGTCCTACGCCGTCGTCCAGCAAGCGCCGCCCGCAGGCAATCAGTTACCGGAGCCACTTCAAGCAGCGATATCAGGTGGAAACAGCATGGAGACACGGCGGACATGTGGATACTCGGCAGATTACGCCCGACCAAGGTGTTGTCACTTCTTTGCACCTGACATCCAAATACATCATCGTTGCATTGGACAATGCGAAGATTCACGTCTTCGACACTGACGGCAGGCATTTGCGCTGCCTGCAGGGGCATGTCATGGGCGTGTGGGCAATGGTGCCGCATGGGGATACCCTCGTCTCCGGTGGATGCGACCGAGACGTGCGTGTGTGGGATCTGACTACCGGCATGGCGACACACATGTTGCGAGGACATACGAGTACCGTTCGCTGTCTCAAGATGAGCGGGTCGGGCATCGCGATTTCCGGGTCACGAGACACGACGCTTCGCGTCTGGAATATTGTCGAAGGACGATGTGATGCCGTACTGGTGGGCCATCAAGCTTCCGTGCGATGCTTGGAGATTCATGGCGATCTGGTCGTCTCCGGATCCTACGACACCACCGCGAGAATTTGGTCCATCAGCGAAGGACGCTGCTTGCGCACACTGCAAGGACACTTTAGTCAAATCTACGCCGTGGCTTTTGACGGGCGACGCATTGCGACTGGTTCGCTGGATACGAGTGTACGAGTCTGGGATCCGAGAGACGGCCGCTGTCTGGCACAGCTTCAGGGACACACTTCGCTTGTTGGTCAATTGCAACTCCGCAACGACACTCTCGTCACTGGAGGTTCCGATGGAAGTGTGAGAGTGTGGAGCTTACGCACATATTCTGCGATTCACCGCCTGGCTGCTCACGACAACAGCGTGACCAGTCTTCAATTCGACGACAGCAGGATAGTCTCTGGAGGATCCGATGGACGTGTCAAAGTCTGGGATCTGCAACGTGGATGCTTGGTTCGTGAGCTCGGAAGCCCTGCGGAGGCTGTTTGGAGGGTGGTCTTCGAGGAGGAAAAAGCCGTCGTGCTTGCTAGTCGCGGCGGCAAGACCGTCATGGAGGTAGGTGGCTCTGATTGAGCATTGTTGGTGCATGAGCTAATTCTGTGTACAGGTCTGGTCTTTTGCGCCTCCACCCGAAGAGGGCTCCTCCGAATACCCATCGCCAGCTGCCTTTCGATCCAACTCGAGTACTCCGGGCATTCTTCCATACCAGAACCCCGTTTATGGCGAGCGTCCTTCATATGGTGCCAAAACTGTCAGCTACGAGCCACTGGCAGACCACGAACGTCAGCATCGAGATGCCGGCGAATATGCCGAGAGCTCGCGCGTGATACAGGAGCGCCACGAGCCCGATCTCGCCTCACAACAGGACGACATTATGGCCGACAGCTATAACATGGACGCACACATTGATGATACGGACGCCGATGCTGCAGATACAGCGCTTCAAGAACGTCGGGCAAACGATGAATTTTTGGCCAACTTGCAGGGAATGGCGTAGCACGCACCTGCAGGTTTGATGGACTTTCAACTTTTGCTTCACCACGAGCATCATTCCACATCTGGAACGTGGTAGCCGATTGCGATGGTGAACCTTGTAGGCGGAAAGCACGGACTTTCCACACAAGTGCCTGTCACGCTCCCGCAATTGTCTCAAAAGCCAGGAACTTCTGATTGACGGCATCCCACACGCAGATTTCGCGCAATTCCACTTGGAAGTCTTTCGCAAGCTTGCGCAATGAAGGAATTCAAAACCACAGTCATTGTGCAAATGCGTAGTGTCAGATGCTTGACGAAGAGATGAAAGACAGCGTCACAGCACATACATATTTATCCAGCGACGTGTGAATGACAGCTGTCCATTGTGTGTGCATATCACATACATACCAGCAGATATGGAAAATATTTGTTATACCTACAGGGGTAGAGGGTTTTCGGAATGGCACGAAAAGACTGTGTAGAGAGAGTGACAGACAGAGAAGGGGTGTGAGACAGAGCACACAGAGAGAATTTTGGTTAATCGTGTGTTTTATTGTTTTTGTACAGACCGAGGAAGATTCCTGTCGTGGAAAGTTGAGCAGTATATGGTTGCATAGAATGTCGCGAGCGGCAGGTATGGAAAGGCGAAGGGATATGAACGGAATGGAATGGATTGGAAAAGATGATTGATTTATTGCTCTTGATGACTTCCTTTCTTTTGGGTACCTGATGAGTGACAGGCGTGTGAGCTTCATCTCGGAACGCCGCGGGAAGGGCATTTTCGTGAGCGCCTTTTCTTCTTAGATGTTCGTTTCCAGTGCGTGTATGAGGTGGGGAGTGGATGAGTTCGTCAATCGAACTCGATTGAAGCTGTTACGACGAATTGCTTGACATCAGTCCCGTTCTCATGTGCACCAATGAAGAGCTGTCCGAACACCCACGATCGTTTCTCATCGAAGTCGTTCTTGCCCGGGGTTTTGTTGAAATGAGGGCTGGCTGGCTCGTTTTACACCGCGGGCATTTTTGGTAAGTGGTTGTTGTTTTTGCTTCGTTTGGGATGCATGAAGGGAAAGGAGGAAGGATATTCTGTGCATGGGAAGATGTTCGTGAGATGAATCTCTTGATTGTCGAAGAGGATTGCAGAGTTGTGTAATGAGCTTCTTCTTTTGCTTTGGGACGCCGGGGCTGTTCACTCACCACCCATGCCAAGAATATCCTCGTCAATCAATGTCAAGGTAACATCAACAATCGGAACCTGACGGCCTCATGCATTTGCACTCGATCGCGTAATTCAATTCGATTGAGTCCATCCTGTCTTTCCGTCCCGCGGAACACGCGATTGAATATTTCCTAAGCACCAGAGCAATTCAAATATCCAGCATCGATCCTCGCCATCATCACCGCCAGCGCCCCCGCCCAAGTTCCATCTTGCCCGCAAAGTGTTGAACATGGCTCGCGCTATCAATGATCACACGGTGGAGACGGGGTCTCACACTGGATATTCCAACTCCACGCCCCAGACTTGATGTTTTTGCATCCCGACTCGGAGATCTCGCTCGCACCTATTTCATGCTGACAATTTTGATCCGAGGACACCGTCACGACACACAAACCGTCCGCCGCGGACTTGTATATGCTTCCCACTGTTCCGCGTGCTGAGTCTAGGTTTCGACAGCCCAAGCGGCGTTGATCGTCCCACTTAAAACCATTGTCGAACCGAGTGGGGGGGGGGCGCTTCCGCAGTCGCGAACGTTGTTGTAGTATGCAATTGCGGTGCCTCCTCCCGTTGGACACTGTTGGGCGAGGGTTGATGAGGGGCTGAGGGACACGAGGGCGAGCGTCAGGGCGATATGATGCATGGTAGCAGGCATCGCAGCTTGATGGGTTTGTGGGAGATAAAATCGACGCTTCGAAGAAGTACGAAGATCTGCTAATTGGAGTAGTGTTGGAGAGTTCGTTTTGCCATTTCGCAGCTAATTGAAAGGACGTTTGTGGTGCTGTCCGCAGCTCTTATAGTCTGTTTTACCCTCGCACGACAGGCTGGTCTGGATGTTGTCTGCCTTGATCACTGCCGCTGCAACGATTGTCGCGCTGTCTTGTATCCTTGCTCGTGTTGTGTGGGGCCTTACGCGGATCCGCAACACTCTTTGCATGATTGGACTGAGATCAACCAATGTTGTACCCTAAAGGTTGCACCTCGTACTTCATTCATTAACTTTAAGGCCCTCCAAACGTCGGATCTTCTGATTCCTCAGTGGAAGAGGGACGAAGAAGAACAATCGGGACACAGCAACAAACGACTGAAATTTCCTTTTTGCAAAAGTAACTCACACACGGATCGTGACTCACGGCGATCAATCAACGAGGTCTATCCTGTGCTATGTGCGGATGGGAGGTGATAATACGATGAATCATCAAATTCGCACGACCCCAGCTAAGGCAGTCAGTGCATGGTTGCAGACTCGCAGTGACGACGCTCACGAGATTTGCGATTTTGTTGAAAAATCGAGCAGATCCTAAAACCTGATCATAGGGCGTAACAAACGCAAAACCCAAGGTCAATGGCATCGCCGGCCCTGGCGCAACTAAGGTCTGCGTGGGGTGGCATTGCAGGGCAGGGCAGTGATGAGCGTCTGTTGCCGGCCACCAAGTGCTCCAGGACAATGATGGCCGAACAAGTGGGTTTGGATGATCTAGACCACTGTCGGAACGGCTAACTAATGTAGCCATATTCTTCTCCTTGCCTGATAAGTCTGCTGCTTCCGCGCGCTCCCAGAGTTTCGCACTGGACCGCCGCAGTGCACTCAAAGGATCTTTGGGGCTCAGTGACACGGGCAATCGGCATCGGGAATCGAAGGGCACGGACTATGCACATTTGTCTGGTCGTTTGTTCACCTGGTTGCATTGGCCATCTCTGGTACATGTTAGCAATGGGATACTACATGAATTGCATTCTGACATTTCTGTTATACCTACAGAGATGCAGCAGGTAAAGAGCCATTTTGAAATCACTTTGCACCACCCTACGAGCCTGTTGGTTCCCGCGACGTCTCGGAAGGTGCTTGCATGGCGAGCGACTTCTGCAACGCCCCGACATCTCCCGCCCTGTGTTTATACCGGACCCGTCACAACTGCCCTTTCCGGCTGAATCAGCATGAAGCTGCAGGTCCAAAGGTATTGTGACCACATGTGTTTCTGCAGCACGAGGGTGTGGATCATGTCCTTCGTATGTGGCGTGTCAAAGTGCATAGACTTCTCAAAAGCGGCGAAAGCAATAATTCATACCGCATCTATGGACTTGTTTTGGCAGCGTAAAAGGAACGAGGAGCGGTTGTGCTAGTCCCATTCGTGATTCTGATACACCGCAGTTGTTGTTTTGAGGAGCATCTTATGGCAATTCCTACAATGCAACGGTGAGCCTGATGCAGCCCAGGATCAGCTACAGGTGGAAGCTTCACATTGCAAAAGGCATTGGATTTCAATATCGGAATTATCCGCGTGCTTAAGGTCGAGCTCAAAGTTCGAAGAAGACTCCATCATCACGAACGCCCCGGACGAGATTGAGATAATCGTCGTCTTCGGTATCTTCAACTCCCAAGTTTTAAGGAGGCACGTTTGGTTACATGATGTTTTAAGAAGTGGTCGTCTCGAAATGCTGCTTCCAATTTAGAGCAGTTAATATGATCGATGAGTCGTGTGGCGACTTCGGACACAGATGAGAAGATATGCATTCAGTGAGGTCGCAGTTGAATGCCACCAGCGTTCGTCAAGTCTCTTGCATGGAATCTACCTCTGTACTTGTCGTTGCATATGCACACGCGCTGGGAGAAGTTTAACTTGACTACCAAGGTCTGCCACGTGCAGTGAAGATTGAGATTGGCCGAGCCGGAGATGATTGCCGATTCTGGAGGCTGTGGCAACTTTCCCCGGGCCTCACCATGACGGACTTTTTTGCTCTTTGCTGCCCGCCAACCACGACCCTTCTCCACACTATGAATTCTTCCCCACATACTGCACGTAACAACGCACATCATGGATTCCGCGTGATCAGCAAGAGCTCCAGGCCCGAACGGGCAAACTTGTGACATTCCTGAACGGCAGCCCACGCCTCGTGAGAAATTTCCTTGGGACAGGGAGCATGGCTCGAAGACTGGGTCCACATATACAAAGACTGCGGCCATGGCCTTTGACGATGATGAGTTCTTGCTTGGTTGACTGTTACTCCATTCCAATCACCTGTCGCCTCCATTATGGCATACATCGAGCTTCCCCATCTACAACCACTCAACCTGGTGGACATTGAGAAAGTCTTCCAGACGTTACCCCACCATCTTGGAATTGAAGATGTTGTTGCGATTGCTGCTCTTGCGGCTGCGGTAGCTTTGTACTTCTGGCTTGTCAGAGACCAACATGATCCTTTTGCCTATAAGCTGTATGAACGTCCGCAGGAGGGAATGGGAAAAAGTGGGCAGAAAGCGACGAAGAATATTGCAGAGAAGTTGGCTCAAGCTGTATGCCTATGCAATTCGCTTTTTCTGATTCGGATGGTTTGAAATACCTGACTCTGACTTCGACCACAGGGCGCCGATATTGTGATTTTCTGGGGCTCACAATCCGGCACAGCGGAACGTATGGCGAATCGGCTGTCAAAGGAAATTCAACAACGATTCGGCAAAAAGGTTCTTGCGGTTGATGCGTCAGATTACGAACCTTCTTCGATATCGGACTTGGATGGAACGAAGCTGGCACTGTTCATCGTTTCGACTTTCGGAGAAGGTGATCCGAGCGACAACATCCATGATCTTTGGAACTGGTTGGAAACTGCCAAAGGAAAGCCCGTCAAGAACTTGAAATATGCTGCTCTCGGGCTGGGTAACAGCAATTACAAGTATTTCAACGCTGTCGTTGACGTGGTTGCTACGAAGCTTGACCAGCTCGGTGCCACAAATTTGCTTCCTATCGGCAAGGCCGATGATGCGCAAGGCCAAACTGAAGAGCACTATCTGGATTGGAAGGCCACAGTGTTCAAGTTGCTGAAGGAGGAGTTTCAATATGAGGAACATGATCCGGTTTATGAGCCAGCTTTGAAGGTCGAGCAGGACTTGAGCTTGGAACCAATTGATCTCTTCCAAGGAGAGCCGTATGTGCAGGATAAGAGCAGGAAGGCCAGTCGGCTGGTGTCGCCTGTACACTCTCTACCCATCAAGGCCACCCGCGAGTTGTTCGATGTTGCGACGGAACGCAATTGCATTCACATGGAGCTTGATCTTCAAGAATATCCTGGCCTGAAGTACAAGACCGGAGATCATCTTGGGGTGTGGGCACAGAATCCTCAAGCTGAAGTCGATATCTTACTCCGGTCTCTTGGACTTTACGATGCTCGCAACAACCCGATCTCCCTCAGGTCTCTGGAGCCAGACTCAAGACTAAAGGTCCCAACACCGACGTCCATCCAAGCTCTTTTCACCAATTACTTGGAAGTCTGCTCCGCTGTATCGAGGGAAACAATCGCCTCGTTAGTGCAATTTGCACCAGACGTCAATGCAAAGAGCCTCCTCAACAAGCTCAGCAAAGACAAGAGCGCTTACGACGAGCTCACAAGCTCATCATACATCAATCTTGGCCGTCTCCTCCAACTCGCAGCCCCTGCACAAGGCGCATGGGAGAATCTCCCTCTTTCCTTCATCGTCGAAGCTCTCCCCGCAATGCAACCACGCTACTACTCCATCTCCTCCTCCTCCGTAACCCACGCCCGCCAAATCGCCATCACAGCCATCGTATCCGACAAACGCATCACGCAACAAAGCTCCACTGTCATCCCGGGCCTCTGCACAAACTACCTCCTCAACGTCCAAAAGTCCCACCTGAGCAATCCCAGCAACGAAACCCGAATTTTCGCGCACGTCCGAAAGTCGACCTTCAAACTCCCCGCGCTACAGTCCCACCCCATCGTGATGGTGGCCGCAGGAACGGGCATCGCTCCTTTCCGCGCTTTCATCCAGGAACGCGCTCGTCTATCGAAAATGGGCCGCGAGATCGGTCGGACGATTCTGTTCTTTGGATGTCGAAATGAAGCAGAGGACTTCTTGTATAAAGACGAGTTGAGAGAATGGGAACGGAACGCTGCGCTTAAGTTGAGTATCATCACGGCATTCTCGAGACCGTCTCTGGACAGTGGTGAAGAGGAGAAGAGGAAGAAAATGTATGTGCAGGATCGGGTACGGGAGTATGCGGACGAGGTGTGTGAGCTTGTCGTGGAGAAGGAAGCGAATTTTTATATTTGTGGTTCGGCGGCGATGGCGAGGGAGGTTTCGAATGTGCTGGGCGAGCAAATCAGGGTGAGAAAGGGGTGGGGAGAGGAGGAGTTGAGGGGTTTTGTGGAGCAGCAGAAGCGTGTGAGACGGTGGCAGCAGGATGTTTGGGGGTGAGAGGTTGGTGCGAGACGATTGTTTGATATCATACATTTCTTGGAATTTTGCCTTGCCAATTCGTGGATTCTGTCTTTGCGGTGTGTGGGGAGACGCAAGACGCTTTTCTTCAATTCACAATGTTCTCTTATGTTTCATTGTGGCAAAGGAACTGCGTTCCTCGCCATACACTTCTCGTGATGTTTTCTTCATTGCTGGAGATCTATCTCATTTTATTCCGTGTTCTGATTTCTGCGTTTCCACATGAAGCGTCTATGGGGGATGGTCAGCTCATAGCCTCTGCACCCAGTGCTAAAGCCACTCCAACTCACGTGCCCAAAAGACTTAGCCTGGCGAAGGAACGAAGGAGCGTGTGATGAATCGCCTAGTATGCGGTTGCATTTTGCCGCAACGATTGTGAGATTGGAGTAGGAGATATCAATGCATTCATTCAGTCTCTTTCACAATGCATAAGGATTGGAATCTACACTATCCTTCTCAACACCAGGAATGCTTCGTCAGGGAAGGAAAAAAACGGCGCTCAAAATATCCTCAAACATCAGCCCCCTTCCTCCTCCTCCGAATCCTCACAGGCAATTCAGTCAAATGCAAATTCTGCCACTCATACCTTCCCACCTCAAACGCCGGATCCGCAAACTCAAACTCATACCGATGCAACATGCTCGCCAACAGAACGGTCTGTTCTAGATACGCAATATTCCTCCCAATACAACCTCTCGCTCCAGCGGAAAACGCAATAAAGTACGGTCCCAGTTCTTTGCCCGCCTCGCCGAGCCACCGCTCCGGCTCGAATTTCTCCGGATCTGGGAAAATCGTCTCGTCGCGGTGGGCGATGAAGGCGCTCATGTTGACTGTTGTGCCGCCGGCGACGTAGTGGCCGGCGATTTCCTGCCCGTCGGGTGGAACTTCGCGTGTCAGGCCGTGAGCGATGGGAGGGAAGAGGCGGAGGGACTCATCGAGACAGGCGCGGAGGTAGGGCAAGTATTTGACTTTCTCGTAGGGGGCGACCTCTTCGTCGTCGTCGAGCGTCGAGTCGATTTCTTGGCGGAGTTTGGCGAGTTTGGAAGGGTGTTTGAGGAGTTGGTACATGGCGTTTGCCATGGAGATGGCGGTTGTGGTGCTACCGGCGTTCATCTGTGCGGGTCAGGATTGGTTGGAAGAATGCGAAGGGAGAAAAAGTCGAACTCACCATGATTGTGACTTCAGCGACGATTTCGCCCCATTCCAAATTATGTGGATCACCATTCCGATCTTCCATCAATGCTTGGAAAAAATCATCGCCTTTCTCGCCCGCCTGATACCGCTGCAGACGTTGTGCAGCAAGATATCTTGGGATTCCGTCCCAGTCATCATTCAATTTCCACAAGCGGTTGAAGTAAGGCGAAAGCTTGCTCAGCTTGGTCAAACGCTTGTACCACCCGTACGAATAACAAAACACCGACGTTGCCCGACTATTGGCATATAAACATTCACGGAAGTCAACTTCGTACGTCGTTCCATCGGGAGCCATGGACATGGTCTTTCCGCTTCCGTTGTCCAGCAAGTTCATGCGATGCGTCAAACCAATGTCGGCGATCGCATCAATGGTGAAGTAATTCGTCCAGGGCCGGTAATCGATGACTTCATCCGTATCGGCACGTTTGTCGAATTGAGCAATCAATCGTTCGACTTTGTCTGCAACTTTAAACTCCCAGCCCTCCAAATTCTTCAACGCGTATGCCGAAGACAAGACTTTTCGCTTGCGCGCATGCTCAGGCTTGTCCACGACATCTGCGAGATGCATATGCGAGCCCGCTTGGACAGCATACTGGTCGTCTTTGGTGCACTTGGAACTGTGGCCATAGATGTCCTTGATGGCACGCGGATCGCTGAAATGTAAACTTGTTGGACCCGTGCGAATGATCTTGTGGCCGGTCTTGCGGTGCAGCTCGAGCATGTGCTTTGACCGAAAGCCTCTGTAGCTGAGGAGAAGGTATGGTGCGTTGGTGATGCCAGAAATCCAGGTCATGGCCGGGTAGCGGCGGAGACCTTTAGGGTCGCGGAAGTAATCGAGTGTCCATTTGCTGAAAGTGAGCAGGACCCCGAACGTGAGTGCCGTGACGGCAAACACGAGGCCATACATGATGATCCTACTTATGTGATGTGTAAGAGACGGGTTCAATGTAATGAGGAAGAATCAGAATCAGATGGGGGTGTGAGGAGTTGAACGATCAACAGTGTGCATCAGCTTCTGAAGATGTGTGTTATATGGGCTTTGCGTCTGTTGTCCGGTACCTGGCCTATGGAGCTTCGCACGCATCATGTGCTGTCAAAATAAAGACCTTGCGGCCATACTTTCCACAATCGAAGCCTGGAGGCACGGCTAGAATGAGCACGGATGGGGTTTGCTCCAAATTAGCTCGCGCAGAGACTGCATTTGACGTGTCATACAAAACTGGGGACGTTCGTAGATCGTTCGCATATGGTTGCATGTGTCAGAATAGAGTGATGTCCGCGACGGGGAATGTTACTGTTTTGAGAGAGGCAATTTTCGGCGACTACTGCCGGCGGTTCATGTGCCAAGGCTAGCATGTGACATCGCTCTTTCCTGCTGTGGGCTGCCGTGAACTACTCACGGAATCACCGCCATCCCATGCGCACCCTGATGCATCTCCTTGTCCTTCCTCGGCACAACATCAACCTCAATCCTCCTCTCCACCACCAACCTCTCCAAATCCACAACAGTCACGGTCCCAGAGAAAACATTCGCCGCAAACGCACGTTTCCCATCGCGCGTAGAAGTGACTGTCAGCGGCACAAGATCCGTATCCAGAGTGGCCAGGTGAGCAAAATCTTTTGCGGGTCCAGAGAAGACACTCAATTTTCCTGGAAGGTGTTTGGGAGGCGTTTGGCTTCGATCGAGACGGAATTGGCCAACGAGGAGGCGGTCGTGTGAATCGACGTGGATTGTCAGGCCGCTCGAGGGAAGAGGGATGGTGGTGGTGATGGAGTCGGTTGAAGTGTCGATGACTTGGATGTTGGACTCTGTGCGCTCCGTCGAAGATTGCCAGTGATCTGATTTCTTCAGCGACGGGATAGGGAAGTAGACATATTTCCCATCGTTGGAAATTCCCGGCTGCTCACATGCTCCTGGGAGGCTGATCTTCGCAGTCATTTCACCTTGGTGGAGGTCTATGACTGAGACGAAGCCGACTTCCTTGTTGCAGGTATAGGCTTTCTTACCATCGGGAGTCATGACGAACCAGTGAGTTTTCGCGGCAGATGGGATGCTTCGGATGATCTTCTTGGTCTCCAGGTGGATTGCGATGATGCCTCCAGCCCCATTCAATCCGGTCTCTACGGAGGAGTACAGGATATCGCAGGATTTGTCGAACACCGCATAGTGAGGACCACCGTACGGACTAATGTCGATCGTGTCGACTACTTTCCTCAGTTTGCAATCGACCACACTAATCGTCCTGCCATCCTCGCCATGCGAAACGTACCATCCGTGTGCATAAGCGTGCGTCACGTACAGCAAGTCGGCTCTGTCGTCATAACACAGCTCGTGAGGTTCGGCAATGAGGTTCGAAAGGTGCCCCGTCTTTTCTCCTGAGTGGATATCGTAGAAGCTGAGAGATTCGCCACTTTGGCTGATTACGGCAAGGGTGGCTGGCATGTTGTCGTAGTGCTGTGGTCCTTCTTCGCTCACTCGAACTAGAAAGGCGCGGTTTCTTGGATGCTCTATCAAGTTCTCGAGGCTCTACATATACGACTGTGGTTACCTGCTGCTCGTGCGAAAGGTACTCCTCTCGCACGTGTGTCTCGGCCGAAGCAGGCGCTAAGCCCGAGCTGGCTTCACAGGCCAGTGTATTGGAAGTCACCAGCCCTGCGCACCTTCCTGAAGGAGTCCATCTTTAGTGACGCTTCAAGCGATTCGGCTGCCAGAGTGATCATGCATTGCGTCTTCGAAGACCTCCGATATGACCTCTCATTTGCCTTGTCCGGCAGCATCAGTCGACATTCTCAACCTCAGGCTATCTCTGTCAGTTGCCCTTGCCCTTGCCCTTTGCAGACCGTCCGCATTATGTGCACAAGGTATGACATCTCCATGTATTTTACGTGAGATTGTGCTCTGATTTTAGGCTCTTGCTAAGCGAGTAAAGACTCGGATGCAGCGCAAAATGATTGCGGATCGCAGCGGGCCCGCAGATGTGTCGCACAACGTTTTCAGACATGTGGTTTCGCCTGGTCGAACATTTTCAAGCCTGCGAATGATGGCTTGCGGCCGATCCGCTTCCGTATGACCACCCTCATCTTGTTCAAGATGGCTGAGGGGTTCGAACGGCGCTGAATCTTGTTCCCGCCACCCACCTCAAACGCCTTGCTTGCTCTTGATGACTTCCCTCAGCCACCAAGCATGTATTCTGTCATCACCCGTCAACTCAGGATGGAATGACGTCCCAAAAACGTTGCCCTGCTTCACGGCAACAATGTCGCCCTCCTCCCCCAACTCTTCCGCAGTGCTCGTCTTGTCTTTGATCGCTTTTGCCCTCCCCGGCAGTCGTCCCAGGATCTCCACTGGCGCAGACGTGGCTTTGATCTGCGGGGCAGAGACAGTGTCTGCTCGATTGGGCATGCTGGGTCGGATGGTCTGGCTTTCGCCGGCGCTCTTCTCTACAATCTTCGTCGTGACAGGTCGTGTCGCCGACGCGAGGATATTCTCGACGACGGGAGCGCGAATGAAGACGGAATGGAAAGGGTCAGGTCCGAGAAAGGGCAGTTGCAGCGCGGCCTCAAACGACTCGACCTGGCGGCCAAAGTAGTTGCGCTGGACCCGCACGTCCAGCCCTCCGATCAGTTCTTGTCCCGTCGCTTTGCTCTTGTTGGCTTCCTCGGCCAGCAGAATGAG
>ANSM01000859.1:0-10837 GCA_000347735.1 Cercospora canescens BHU | reverse complement strand
AGACTATTATAAAGCTAAATAGAATTTCTATATAGATTAACTATCTTATTACTATAAGCTAGATACTTAATTACTTCTAGAAGCTTAACTTTTTATGAATCTTTATAAAAAGGAAAATACCTTTAATAGTAATAGATTATTAAGAGAACTGTAGATATAATAGAAGAGTAAGTATATTAGAAGAAGAGACTAGTACTTATTATAATTCTTATATTTATCTCTTATAGTTATATATATAGTAGACTATTAAGACTATACCATAGAAAAGATTTAATATATAGCTATAAGAGTAGTATACTTAACTATATTCCTAGAAAGAGTAATATAAACCTATATACTCGAAGAGAAACTATTTACCTAAAGTCGAACACTAGAAATAGTATCCTCTGCTAAGGTACAAAACGCTATAAGATTAATATTATATATTGAAAAGGATAACGGGTCGAGAAATCGGGTTATTGCACTGCCCTGCATTCCCGACACTCTTTATTGGTCTAGTGGTTATGATTTCCGCTTGTCATCCAAAACTTGCAAGCGCGGGAGACCAGGGTTCGATTCCCTGATAGAGAGGTTTTTTGCCCTTTTGCATTGATGGCGAGGGTGTGGTGAAGGTGGTAGCATCGAGAACGAATTTGAATTTTACCGACTTATGTCGTAGACTGATGTGCTTGGCATTTTGGTCTCTACTCCGCTGCAGAGACAGGGCACACACACATGTTTCTTTTCAAATTCCGACTTCGGAGTTCTATATTAACGAACCTCTCGAAACCGCGGTGTCTGCAAAATACAATACAGACGAGCTCTTGATAAATCCAAATGCGGTGTCCTTGAAGCAATCGCGAACTTTTGGATGTGTCTTCCAAGCACCCATCTTACACAGGGTAAAGTTGTTGCATAGTAGCAACACCGCTATTTGGTGGGGAAGCAGTCAATTCCAGATGCAATGCCGCCCCGAACGTATTGCTCAGCTCGAGTATGTAGCACGAGGCGCTGCGAGCCATTCGAAGGCCTGAAATATGATTTCGCCCGATGATAGCCTACGGGCATATGCAAGCGTTGCAAGAACTTCAAGTCATTTTCAAACTTCTTAGGCTTCGACATAGTCCGCCTGTACACGCTTCATTTAGTGTCAATATTCTCAAATTTGCGGCTGGCTATCCGTTCGGTCATTCCCAAAAGCACGCGTGGTCCAATGTGCCGCCCGACGCAACACTCGATCGGCAAACCGGTTTGTAGTCTTCCAACAATGCGCTCTGGTTTATACTATAGCCCGAATGACAACAGACGACATGAATGGTGCAGATTTAATCTCTAGCTTGCCCAATTATGGTGTAAGCATATGTTCAATCAGCTAATTGTTTCGTCGTGGGATATAGTATCTCTGAAAAGAGGTCTCTACGGCTTCGACGCACTCGATCTCTCTAAATTCGTAACAAAGCCCTCATCGTCTTAGCCACAACCGCGTCCATTGCAGCCAATACTCCGCAACTCAGATACCTCCCCTTCCGGCACACCGTCTCTACAGAATACACTCCTCGATCGAAACTGAGCCGACGTCTACCATTGTGTATCCATACACAGTGATAATTCGCAAGACGCCAGTACAATATGCGGCACGACGACTTCAGAGCCTCATTCCGGGATCAAGAGCCTGCATCTGCTTAGCCATTGCATCGTAGTTATCGACACGCTTCGTATCGTCTTCTGATGCGGAGCGCTAGATGCACTGGGATCTCACGCGAGCAATGGCATTGTGAATTTAAACGTTGTGGTTAACTTTACACGAGCATTTGAGCACTCAAGTATTCAGCAGCGAGGGCTGTTCATGCTTTTCGGCCCCGGTGATGTATGGCGGTATACGCTGGAAAGTGATCTTGTGGGCCATTGTGCGTGGGTCGGTACACTTCTGCGGGATTACAATCATGGCACATAGGGGACGTGCGCAAGCTTCTACAATAGACAGTACATGGAGACGAGACAAGCCATGTCGTAAGACTGTCAATCGAATAATGTATGACAAGAGCTGTGAGTATTTTGCCGTTCGGTGTTTTCTTTCCGGTTCTGTCCAGACCATGCTTACTATCCGCCTCGAATCAGAAAGACCAGGGTCGCGTTGGTTCCTTGACGACGAAACACCAGCCTAGGATTTCCTAACAACGAGTGTCACAAATGAAGTTTACTGCATTGCGTTAGCTGATGCGCTGGATCATGATAGACTTGCGCTCAGGAATTTGCTGGAGTCTATGGGGTCGACGGGTTCCTTCGGCGCCGTGGCTGCGACGTTGTGGTTAGGACTAACATCTTGACTGTTCTACTGCCCAAGTTGATGTCGCTAAGCTTTCGGTCGCGACCTGCCGCCTGCAGACAACGGGTGCCAATGAAGAGCCCGATTGATAGGTTTGCAGAACAATTTCTGAAACGAAGGGCCACGAAAGTAGGTCGCTGACAGCCGCTAGACATCAGAAAGTTGCAGAGGTATGTGTCAGCGCGAACGCTGTTGTGTCTGGTGGCGCTGTTCAAAGCGAGCGTTCTGTGATCAATAGCACGAGGTTGAGTGTTTCTCTTTCGGCCCATGTACAAGGTGTAGAAGAGACATTGTAGACGATGTAAAACCAGAACAAGCCTGTTCGAAATGCGCGTTCTCTCAGCAGTCTCCCCAAAGCAATTTCGTTGCCGGCACTAGTGGTCCACGGGTGATGATGACCAGGATCTCCAAAGGGGCGGGATGTATCCTCTGATATCTATCATTTTTCTTCGGCTATCAAGCATCTGCCTCATCGGTGGACATGAATTGGTTGATGAATTCATCTTCGAACAGATCTTGCGCCGTTGGCCTGTCTTCTGGAATCCACTGCAAGATCTTCCGCATAAGGTTAAGAAGGAGCGCTCTGTCTTTGCCGGCCAGCCGCATTTCACGCGATTCAAGGGTTTGATTCGGGATCGGCGTCGCAGCAATCCAATTGCCTTTAACAATTAGCCAAGTCGAAGTGCGGCGGAGCACCGCTCGGGGCCAGGAAACCTTTACCTTCCGAGTCCCAGTATTTGCGACATCGGTTGCTGCGTTCCAAGAACTTTTTTGGGGGACGACCCATAAGCGAGACCATTTGAGCAAAGTGTACCTCGTCGTTGAGATGACCATCTTCAACGGGGTTAAATAAATTTCCATCCTCGAGCAAGTTCCAAATCTTGGTGTAAAACTTCGGTTAGAAAGTGCATGGGCACATAGATGGACTGACACATACCATCACACCAACAGACCAGATGTCTATTTGAGAGTCCCATTCCATCGCAGCGACGACTTCCGGGGCTCGGAATACCCCAGGCATAACATCGCCCAAGTGTTTCTGGCCTGGCTCTCCTAAACGAGCAGCGCCAAAGTCTGTGATGACTGGTGGATCGTAGCTGGTCGGCATGGCATAAGAAAGGTGAATCGTGCGGTCTGAAAGTACCTTTCGTGGCGATGGGGAAGCCATCTCAGCCTGCTCGACCTTGGCCACTGTGTTGCTGTCCGCACCGACAAGAATATTATTGGGGGACAAGTCTTGTTTCATCATTAGCCAAGTTATGTCAAACAACAGACCTTAGCAACTCGCCTGTATGCACTACTCCTGCTTGATGCATGAAGTCCAGGGCAGTCACGATCACGAGCAAGAATCTCTGTAGGAGGGTTTTCTCAAGAGCCCTGTTGTCGAACAGGTCTCGCAGATGTGTCAGGCTCATTCCCAACGCAGGAAATACGAGGCATTGATGAGAGCCATGCGGCCCTTTGACCTCGAAGTCTTCCACCGCTACTCGCAAATATGATTTACCGGGGTGATCAGCGTCGATGGATTTAAAATGCTGTGAGATTGCCACTTCTTGCGTTTCGTCTGTGCCGATACTGCAGACCTTGAGAGCAAGCAAGATGTTCTCGCTGAGAAGCAATCAGTTGGAACGTCTGATAGATGAACGCAATCAACTTAACTGGAGATCTCGACATAGCCAAACAGTAGAAGCGGTGCCGAAGCCCAACTTTGCGACTACTTGGTATTTTGACACAAAGACTTCGCCGAGTCTCACTGGATAGAAGTCGTGAGCCCTGTAGCCTACCAATCTTTCTTCCTCAAATTTCGAATCGATGGGCAACAGAGGAACGCCATCTGTCGGAAATGTACGAGGTTGCACAGTCCAATCACTGGCGCAGGCCATCCCTGAGCGACGGCGTTGAAGAAGTCTGCAACGGCGGACAGCGTGCCAGTTTGGAATAATGAAGGTAGTCGAAATTAATCTGGGTATACGCGGCAGCAGGAGAATCGTCATAATTCTTTGCGAGTAGTGATTATCACCAACATACAGAAGTGATCGCTACACGACGCGCAGCACAAGTGGGGCGATCGGCACGAGCCTTCCGGCCGCCAGTGCCGAGCCGGATGCTTGGACAAACATGATTCGCGGTCGATACTGTATACGCCCCAATCTCACAAACGTGAGACTAGCGTCTGGCGCATTCGACTGGTTGGATATCGTACCTCTCTGGCTTTCCCAAAACATTCAGTCGGAGGCGGTTACGGATGAACCTCGCATTTCGATGACAGACGCACGTTGGAGCGCGTAAGCAGCCGGCCGGCACGATTCAGGACTGACGCGATGGCTATCATGAGAGCGCGCCTTCGCGCGCGCCTGGTTTCGCACCGACATTGGCCTTGAATGCGTCAGTCAGAAATCTTGATTCGTCATGTCTGACAAGATGAGGTCTCGTGCATCCATGGCTCCGGGCGACTCGTGATGGTCGGCGCCTATGCTTCAACCATGATTTAGCATTCATAAAGCCGTAGAGAACACGATAAAGTGGGAGGACCATCCAACAACATACCCAAGTTTCCTCAGGAACGATTGTCGTCTCAGCCCAATCATAACAACATGCAGAAGACCTCGTCCCTCGCGGTCAAGTACATTGGCTCCACATCGAAGCAGTCCATCCCAGCAGCTTTCCAGGGGGCCACGGACAAGGCAAGCGAGGCAATTGAGAAAAAGGTAGGAGTCTCATGCAATCTCATGACATCGAGGAACTTTCAAAAGCATGTGTGCTAACTATGTCCCAGTACCCAAAAGTCCAAGATGCAAAGATACAGTTCGTTCTTCAAATTTTGATCGCTCCTGCGTTTTCCATACGTCGCACCATGCTAACTCATGATTGAAAATCGCTTTAGGGGCGCCCAACCTCACAAGTCGTCAAAAGATCCCAACGACCCGAAGGAAGTCATTACCATCAGTTACCACACAGCGAAGGGCACACGTATCACGTCGGTCCACGTCCACGACGATAACACATTCGTTGAGTTTCCTTCTCGCAATGCAGGAAAGGGAAAGTAATGCGAAAATCTTTAAGTCGGGCAGACAGAGAAATGTTGCTGGAACTTGGTGTTTCTCAGGTTTTCTCAGGTATTGGCCAAGGACAAATCACTACGCCTCCGGCAAACAGCTCGTTCTAGTCTGCTTCGGGTAAAACTGCTGACCGGGACTACCCTCGGATTTTCTAAGTAACCAAGAACCATTGCTATGGCGGAGCTTGAATCCCCGTGGGTCATGCGGGGTATCTCAATTGATCTTCACGGTCACGTCGGTACGATTTCCTGGCATCGCTGGGAGAAGAGGCTATGGAGTTAGTGGTGTATGTATTTAGTCGCCTGCCAGCTCATTTCGACTAGACATGTGTTCCTCTGCGGCTGAATTTGATGATATTCATTCCCAATTCTCTCACAATAGCCATCATTGCGCACGGAAATCACGATTTACATGGTACAGCGTTCCCTTCGATGCCTGAACCACGCCGCAATCCTCGGGAACGTCGTGGGTGTATAGCCCGGCTGTGGTGAAGCCTAAGGCGTCACATCTCGGATCAAAGTTGTGGCGGGGCCGGCATTTGTCGTCCAACTACTCCCACTGTTTCGTGGTTGACCGAGCGCAACACCTACCCCGTCCTCTCCCTCATCCTCCCTGAAACTATCACCGCCGCCATGGATATTCGCGTTCTCCAACTCTCCGACATCCCGCATGTCCAGCAAACGAACATCACCAACCTTCCCGAGAACTACTTTTGCAAATATTACATGTACCATGCGCTAAGCTGGCCGCAACTGAGCTATGTTGCCGTCGATGTACGTCTAGCTCTAGTCCATCATGAGATCTTGGCAGAAGGTGTGAGCTAAGCTGACGCGGACCTTTCTCAGGTTTCGCGACCTCAAAAGACGCCCTACGATGCGCCCAAAATCGTCGGCTACGTCCTCGCGAAAATGGAAGAAGACCCCTCAGACGGGATACAACACGGACACATCACTTCCTTGAGTGTGATGAGGACACATAGACGATTAGGGCTGGCGGAGAAGCTGATGCGACAAAGTCGTGAGTCGTCACGTGGCATTCACGGGAGGCCATGGGGGAGGAGCTGACAAAGTGCGCACAGAACGAGCCATGTTCGAGACTTTCGGTGCGAAATACGTATCGCTCCATGTGCGTGAATCGAACATCGCTGCGCTATCGCTATACCGGGACACACTCGGATTCAAAGTTGTCGCGACAGAGGCCAAGTACTATGCAGATGGGGAAGATGCATACAGCATGCGCATGGATTTGGATTTTCTGCAAGAGGAGGCATTGGACGAGGAGTCGGATGACGAAATTGCGAAGGATGAAGGAGATGAAGTCGGAAGTGCTGGGAAAGCGGGAGATGCGGCACTGAAGGAGAAGAAGATGAAGGTGAAGGTGGGGAGACAATTGGGCGTTGGAGAGCTTGTTGAGAGGAACGAGAGCTCGCAACCTGCTTGAAGTAGTGTTGGACGCGTGCGGAAAAGATTCGCCGTGGGCAACGAGAGTGCTCTTGAGGACCACGGAGAAAAGCTGAGATGAGCGAGTCGGGGAGAGCTGCATCTGGACCGAACGACCTGCTTCATTTTGAAGACCCGCAAGTAGCGTGAGGCTGATGGCCCATGCTACATCTTTAACAGCTTCGACATCGCTCGGCCTGTCGCACCAGCACAGTGTAAAGTGTCGAAGGCTGGTTTCGATCATCATGAAACGCAGTTTCTGCGATAAATGCAGCAGAACAAGTTCACTCGATTAGGAAGATCCGGCTGATACACCTACCAGAAATATTTCGATGCAGCGAATGAGAACTTCCTGAAGTACTGATATACAACAGTTCCTTCAACATCGTGCCACAGCTGCCCTCCATTGACTAGTAATCAGGAAAGCGCCAGCAAAGTATGAAATCTCCAGTAAAATTCGAGAAACGCGAAGATTTGTGTTTGTCACCAAAGATCCACCCGGGCGGGGATCATTTCTATTCACCTAAAGTAAGAAGCTTTTCGAAAATGAGCAAGGTCTTGTCCAAGACGGCGACACCACCATATGCCTATCATCGGGGACGTAGCTGTCCAGATTCAGGACAGCGCAGGCCAGGCTATCAGGCTCTATCCCGATTCGGAGGTCGAGAGGGCTGCAAGATCAATCAGGATGTCATGCTTGATACTACAAACGCCGGGCGAATCGTTCAAACTCGTCATCTCGTCTCCGAGCTGCAACAGCCTCTGGGCGCGAGCGCTGATCGGAGAGAAGTTGCTATTTGAGACGCAAAGAATTCGTCGTAGAGATGCCAACGACAGACTGGAGACGACGGTAGTAGAGGGCTTGAAGCATGCCCCTGTGGTGGAGAACACTGTACACTCGAGAACCGGGCCATCTGCGACCTATAGGAATAGGGCGGACATTGCGGTCGAGTTGATTCCACATTACGAGGACCAAACCAACAAAGAGGTCCTCTGCTGCACATTCAAACCTCGCACCCTCTCCGAACTACGAGACCTCTTTCCAAGCACTATTTTTTCGGAACTCACATCGCCTTCTCCATCAATCAGCAGCCAGCCAGTGCAATGTCCATCCACGTACTCCTCGCTAAATCTGTTCACTCCCACCACCCACCTCTATCCCTCTCAGCCGGGCGAGAACGAAGTCGAGGTCCTACACTGTTGTACGCTTAGCCTCTACGGCGCAGCACCAGATCCTTGCACAGGAGAAATATCGCACAGTGCCATCATCAATTGCGATAACGAATGGTGTCAAGTCCCCGGACAAGCCTGGCATAAATCCTGCGCAGGACTCGCGATATGGGAGGAACCCGAACAATTGTGGATTTGTCCTCGGTGCAGGCTTATGCCGTGGGAGCAGATGGAGATTTCGGGGCGAGAATCTGGTCGTGATGACGATGGGTACGCAGATGGGCCTGAAATGACCGATCAGTGAGGGGGAGGGCTGCAAAGGGATATGGAAAGGAGGGAGCGGACTATGCTGCGCAGAGAATGATGACGGTTATTGTTACATACATTACAGGTAACTATACAAAGTCGAACGTGTCGCCTTTTCCGCTGAGCATAGTTTTCACGCGCTCCGTGCCGACAATCCGTTCGAGCCGAAGCCCATCCCATTTACTGAAGACATTGCGGACGCTGGTTTCGATAGGATCAATAGTCCCTTCGCTGATTGTGGAACCGAGATAGCCTTCGACAATTTCTTGGTAGAAGATCGGGTTGTCCGGCAGTCCGTACATGACCACCCTTTTTACACCTTTCATTCGCAAGCGGTAAAAGTGATGTGCTCGCTGTGTGTACAGAAGAATGGAATGCCGGCCATTTCGAAAGTGCGCTTGCGCTCGTCTCTGCTCAGACTTTTCGCTGTAATCATGAATGGTCCCAAAGGAGATATTTTCCGTCTGCGTAGATGTGGCGAAGTAGTTTCTCAGCCGAAGGAAGTCAAAGTATGTGGGAACGAAGACCAAGATTCCTTGCGCGCCATCTGATGATTTGGGAAGCTTCAACAGCCGTGGAAGTATAGCAGTCGTAAAGTACTTGAGTCTTGCATCGGGATCGGCGGGAGGGGAGGGGGAGTCGAAGCGGGAGAAAGTCTGCTTGAACCCTAAACCACTGGTTGTTGTGATTGTTCCATCATAGGCTGGTGTAAGCTTGACCTTCCCAGCCGTATTTTGCATATGCGCGTTGTACATTCTGTTCATTTCCGGTGTGATGTAGGCGGAGAAGATTATCGTCTGACGAAGGTATTTCGCGTTGCCATCCAGGTACCAATTCCGAACACGAGAGAAGTCACATCCGTGAGAATCCTTAAGCTCAAGATTGAGGTGATTGAAGACAATTTCGACATTTTCCCAGTTCTGCATCTGCATCGCATCTGCTTGATCTGCAACGACGACTTCGATTGAGGTTAAGAAGTCATGATCCCTCTTCTTCTTGTCCTCGTTTTCAATGATCTTGCGGATGCCCAATGGCGAAGCGAGGATGATGTCGCTCTTGTAGAACGCTGAGTAGAACTTGACGGTCTTTCGAGTAAATTTCAACCCAGTCATGAAATCATCACTGTCGTTACCACCAAACAGCTCGCGATAGTCCTCAGGAATGTGCTCGCGGTCATCCAAGGGTGCAGAAAAGGCATCGTTGAAACGTTTTCGATTCTCTTGCTGATCAGGTTGAAAGGCACTAACAATCGCATCGGCATAATTTGCAGCCATCTGCCGTGTCCCCGCCATAATGAGGACTTTTGGACGTATGAATCCTTGATCACGGCATTCCAGGCCATCTGTGTCATCAGAATTAGCGAGATGTTCGTTGTTTTTGATCACTCTGTCGCGGCCTTTCAAGACGTGATTAACCGCATGGAATGCAGTCATCGTACGCAGGGATCCAGCAGTCCGCGGCGTCCGATTGCCCAACAGGATATCGTTATAATGGAACAGATGGGCCGCTATAGTCTGATCCAGCGGAGTATCCAGGTCGACATACCTGTCAGCGTGCCTCGATAATCGTTCTTTCAAGTAAAGGCCGCTGATACTAGTCACAGGCTTGCGAATGGCACTATCGTTGACGCAAGAGGGCGAGTGCAGACTCGCATTGATTTTGCCACCAAGCAACTGTTTCTCCAATCTCCATTGGCTAGATTGTATTGCCTCAAGTCTCCGCTTCAGCTCGTTGTCGTCTGGGCTGGCAAAATGGATCTCATATGGATCGTCGGACTGAACCATCTCCTCTTCAGCATCCACAATCACCTCTTCTTCGTCGTCAGAGAGATCTCTAGCCATATCATCTGATTCATCGCGTCCGAGCAGGTCATCGCCAACACCTTCACCTGAGGAATTCGAGCGATTATCCCCCTCGGCCACCTTCTCGATTTTCCGTCTCTTGGCCTTGCGCTCGCCGCTCCCCTCCGTGTCCTCGGGTCCACGCAATGACTGCAGCAAAGCATTGTAGGCCTTCACCGTCGGCTTGACCTCAATTTCCTCGTCCTCCTCAATCTCTGGCTCAGATTCGGACTCGTCTTCCGTTTGTGGTGTCTCGTCTTCTGATTCCACGTCTTTGACGCGCTGGCTGTCAAACTTTCGATAGCCATGTTTTGTCTTGATTCCACTCCTAGCCAGTTTGCCAGTGCTTTGCGCTCCGCCTCTGCCGCCTCGGCCTCCTCTCGACGCTCCACCTCTACCTTTGCTGCCACCGCGAGCTCCTCTCCCACGAAAAGGAGCCATTTTCATGCGATTCCGCTTCCGCTTATCTTGAAGAGATCGACGCCATCTTTCCGGGCCTTTCCACTCTTCCGGTGCGCATTTAAAGCCTGTAGAAGGTTGTGGACATAATCAGACAGGTGATGTCGCGTGGTGCCAGGTTAAGTTTCGCCCGGCGGCGATAAGATAAGAAATTTCGCGCCAAGACCTATCCCACCGCAGGAACGGGCTGCGGCAACGAGAACAGCGACTTCGACCTGCGTGCCAGACAACATCTCCTCACCGCCGATCCCTCCGCCA
>ANSM01000849.1:0-16258 GCA_000347735.1 Cercospora canescens BHU | reverse complement strand
GACGGGTTGTCGGCAGGCGATGGTGGGGCTGCAGGAGTCGCTTCGAGGCGTCGACCAGATTGGCAGCAACGGTGTCGTTTGTGTGCGGGTTGCGGTGAAGGTTTTGCCGTTCATCAGTCTGTGAGGAGAGTGCTAGCTGGCATCATGGTTCGCAAGGATGCGCATCCAAGAACAGCAATTGCAACGGACGGCGCAGCATTGGCTCTCCGGACGCCGCTCATCATCACTCATCATCCACCGTCTGCAGAGAACAGCCACTGTGGATCTGGGTGTGGCAAGTCATGGCTTTTCTCGGAGCCGCGTGGCGGCAGCCCTGCCGAGAGCAGCAGAAATGCCAGTCTGACACTCGTGCTCACGCTACCGCATCCATGTCACCTGGACCTTCCGATTGGAGTCCACTGCCGTCATGTTGGGCTAGCTAAGAACGACCTGCTCCTTCTTCTTCATTATGTTTATCTTAGCGGCATGAATGCCAAGTAGCGGCAGCACGCAGGGAGGCGACTACTCACAAATCACAGCCGGATCCTGCGTGCGACGAGCAGTGATTGTCTCCAAGCATTCAGCCTCTGTCATCAACGCAGCCGTGCGATCCGAACGCCTCAGAGCGATTGCTCCACTCCCACCTTTTTGCTCCCAAATAGCCACTTTGCATCAGTAATGCACTTAGCGACAGACACCTTCAGTATTCGTCCTTTCTCCTTTTGACTGGCCCGATTGTGGAATTGGGGATGGATGCACAGCGAGAAAGGGAGCTCCAGGACTCGATGGACTCAGATGGCGTGCGAGAAAACCACGAACTCCTCGATAAGGACGAGCGCGACGTAGAATCACAAGAGGCAATCAGCGCCACACCTCTGGAATACACCGTGTCGACCAGCAAGAAACTTACCTATCTGGGCCTCTATTTCCTCCTCAACCTCAGCGTCACGCTATCGAATAAGGCTCTCCTCCGCACAGCTTCCCTGCCATGGCTGCTCACATTTTCACACACCTTTGCGACTTCGATAGGATGCTCGATGCTTTTGGCAACTGGCCAAATGAAGCTCTCCAAGCTGACATTACGAGACAATCTCATGCTTGTGGCATTCTCAACGCTTTTCACAGTAAACATTGCTATTAGCAACGTATCTTTGTGAGTGCACTGGCCTCCACTGCCAGATCTATACTGACTCCTTGCAGGGCATTGGTATCCGTGCCTTTCCACCAAGTCATGCGGAGTACCTGTCCCGTCATGACCATATTCATCTACCGCGTTGCTTACGGCCGGACGTACGATCACGAAACGTATTTATCCATGATTCCCCTGATCATTGGAGTCGGACTGGCCACATTTGGAGACTACTACTTCAGTGCCATCGGCTTCACGCTCACCCTTCTTGGAGTAGTCCTTGCGAGCGTCAAGACGGTCGCTACGAATCGCCTCATGACTGGAAATTTGAAATTGCCAGCGATGGAAGTGCTGTTCAGGATGTGCCCATTGGCTGCAATGCAATGCCTCTTCTACGCTGCGGGAAGTGGAGAATTCGCAAAGCTGCGCGAATTTGCGAACGAAGGAGCCTTCTCGACCGGCATCCTCGTATCCATCATTGCAAATGCTGCCATGGCCTTTGGTTTGAATCTCGTATCTTTCCAGACGAACAAGGTTGCCGGAGCCCTGACGATCAGCGTATGCGGCAACGTCAAGCAATGTTTGACGATCCTACTGGGCATTGTCCTCTTCAATGTGAGTGTTGGAATTGTGAATGGAATTGGCATGCTGATCGCCACAGCGGGCGCCGCATACTACTCCAAAGTCGAATTGGACCGGAAGAAGGCTTCATCATAATCTGCATGGGAAATGGCATTTTTGTTTCGATTCTGGCGGATACCCAATTATGGCCTTGCATTACACAAGCAGGAGTTGGCAGAAGTAAATCATGGACAGAGTCGATAGAGACAGAACGGCGCAGAAGATACAGTCTCCTTGTCAAAGCAAATCCACATTCTTCGCAAATCTACAGAGGTATGTCGTGTTCGCTCATTGCATCGCAACACTCGACTGACATGCAAAGCCAATTTTCTCAAACGTCGAGTCAACCTGATGGATGGTGACACAGCATGACTATACGAGCAGCACATTGCCAAGCATAGAAGACGAGTGGCTGCAAGCTGTGTGCCACGGATCACAGACCCGCGCATATGCCAGGTCACTGCGGCTGAGGTGCAATCCTTCGCGGTACGACCGTGCCGGAAGAATGGCCCACCACGCTGCCTGATGCACCCCATCGTTTCCGACCAGCATCTCAACTTTTCGCGCCATCTTGCGCCCCTTGCAACCAACCCACACTCTCGCGACCGAACAACCGCAAACTCTCTGCTGCAAGCTTCTAAACAGAGACCTACATCACACCCCTGGAATCGAACGATGCCGACCGGCCGAACCGTCGGCATCGCGCTGGGCGTCACGACGGGAGTTGCGGTTCTGTTTCTCATTTTCATGATCGTGCGAAAGAAGCATGTGTATGTTTCTTTCATTCCGGGACTTGGAGAGTCGAGGGAGAGACTTGCCGCTCGGACGGGCCACGCGGGAACGCGGCAGAAACCTTTGCGGTCGGTTGGGGTGCCTTTTGGGTTGAAGTTGCAGGTGTACAAAGGGCCTTCGGCGGAAGCGACGGAAGGGTCGAGGAATGATGGGGCGAAGGATGGGGTGCTGGAAGAAGGTCGTTGAGGGGAGGACGGCGGATTTTGGCAAATTGAGTGGGTTCACGTTCGCATGCCAAATGCTCTCTGTAAAGTCTGTTCTCACCCTCCAGCCTCTAACGTGCCCGTCAATGCAATTTCTGGATTCATAGCACGACAGAACAAAAGATCCGGAGAGAAGTCGTGGCAAAAGGGCTCGTCTCTCGTGATGCTCTTCGTTATATCAGCCTGTCAGCCGGGTCATTCTTCCAAGCAATGGCCATATGCGAGCGAACAGAATGAGGGATTCCACGACCTTCAACGGCAGCTGCCCCATCTCGCGAATCTGGACAATCTGAGCGCATCCCAGATCTCCTCGAGCCCCGTGAAGCTCGCCATGTAGCAGACAGAGAATGCATCCGCAGCCACGAGATTCTAGGAAAGAGGTCTCAGCCCGACCTGTGCTGCAACAGTACCCGTTCCGTGCCCACGCAGCAGCCGAGTCGAAGAGCGCTTGCTAGAGGCACACGAGGACTTAGCATGCGGAATACGGCAATTGCCTGTTCATCTCTCTGCTTTCTCTACTGACAGCGCACCTGCGATGTCAACAAAGAGGGAAACAGCGGGCGATGCACCGCCATATACTTCCAAACTCTCAACTCCTCGTGTCTTTCACGGTCGCACATCCTCATCACCAGAAGCAAGCGACTGCAATCACCAGCTTTAGTCCATATTACAAGTTCATATTACATCGGAGCATACCCAGCGACCGCCAAATACTGCTCAAAGCCAAGCCAAACAACCTCCAGACAAGATGAACAGTTGTTCTCAGGTCAGAACTTTGCAGTCTCGCTGTCATGACTTCATTCGCTGATGGAATGCAGTACCTAAAGTCAAGATGCCCAGCCACAAAGCAGTAATGATGGCCTCCCTCGCAGCAGCGGTGGCCCTCCTCGCATATCTCGGCTCTGCCAGAGCCGGCAACGGCGGATCAGACAATAACTTCCACTTCGAGTGCACGAAGTTTGATGCCAAAGATACGGACCAATGTCGCGCATGGCGATTCTCTTTCGCCAAATATTCACCATTCCAGGAAATAATCGACGATAGTAGGCGCGCAGCAAATGTCTGCCGGAGCAAGCTGCGACTTGTTTGGGGGAGAGAGTTGCGAGATATACCTAATGGAGGAGCGCTGGTCCAATGTTGATCGGCCGTGGTTCAACATGGAGTGTAGGCCGGTCAGGAACATTTCCCACGAATCCTCGTGGGAAGGCGACAATAGCGATGAGCCGTGAGCGCTCATTGGGAGTATTTGATTCGGTGTCCAAGTCGTACAGAAGGATCTTGTTCGTTATGGGAAGATAGACATTCAATGATCGAACTTTTGCTACTGGAAAATCCAGGTTGACCGACTCCTTAAAACATAGAAACTCTGCTGCTTTCGGCTTCGCTCGGTGCAACGCAGCACCGCAACCAGCTGGCCCAGACATTGCGAGCTTCTGCCGATGTCGCTCATTGCTTTTCAAGAACTAAGCGGTTCTGTACCGGCAAGCTTGACTTTGGCTGTTGCTGCACTGCAGGGATCGGTCTGAGCTGTCGTGGCAATCTGGCGACGATTCAGCACTCTCCTCGGAGCGCTCTTCCATGCCCCCCAATCTCCAGCTATACGTGCAGAGTCTGTGATCCACACCTGTGAAGAAGAAGCTTGACAGCTGTCAAACGAAACTCAGAGCAGGATCTGAAACCGGACTCAATTCTCGTTGCTGTATACCTGCATCGTCCAAACCGTTCCGTCTTTTCCATCATACATTCATCGCAGTGTCATTGCCATATCCTGTATTCAACTCCAATCCCGTCTACCGCACGACACCATCAGACGAGGTTGCCACCGCCTGCTGTCCAATCTGCTGCTGACCGCCCTGGTTGGCATAGGCCGCCTCTCGTGCGAGCTGGTCCTCGGTCTTCTTGTTTCCGTGCATGATCAGCTTGTTCAGGAAGCTGCCTGGCTTGCCCATGTCGTGGCCCTCGGCCTCGGCCTTCTCGATCTCGCGATGGAGGTGGCCTGTGGTCTCCTCATCGACATCGGAGGCGTTCTCGTAATCGTCGACGTTGGCTGGACGGGGTCAGTACAGAGGGCAAGATCTCGACATGGCTGATGTGAGATACCTTCTTTGTCGCGAATCGACAACTTTCTCTTGATTTTGGCTCGAATGTTCTGCATGTTGGCTTTGAGTTTGGGGGGTTGCGGTGTACAGAGGCGGGGTTGTTGCGTGTGTCGAGAGGACTGGTCTGGAGATGGGAACCAGCTGGACGATCGTCGCTGTGATGATGACCGCTGGTGATGTCAAAGAGGCTCTTTGTGTTCAAAGGGCCGAGCAGCAGAGGCAGAGCGAGGGCGAGTGCTGGCGCATCTTATACACGACGCCGGCAGTCCAGAACGCCCGGGTGGCAGCTGTCCAAGGTGGGCAGTTGCATCATGCAGGTTCGACAGACGGACAGCTCCCCACCTCGCGCGATGTTCATCATCACTCCAATTCCACGCCACGAGATGCGGTCAGGCTGGCGCCTTTCCAGAAACCTGCCTTCTTGAGACGCGCCCCGGCACATGTCCCCTGGTGTCAAGCATCTTTTTCCAGCCAACCACGCCGCGAATGATGCACGAGGATTGGATCACACGCGTTGCTGTGGCTGCATCTGGAGCTTCCAGGTCGCGCGTCCGGATTCTGGCAGACGATCTCTTGGCGTCCGCCCTCCTCTCGCCATTCTGAGTCCGGGATCACTGGCATCCCATCACCACCGTCGTGATCAGGTCGCGTCGTCGCCATAGCGCGACAGGCAGCAGCCACCGCAGACCACGAGGATCATGCTGCACGAAGTCCTCCTCGCGCTCTCTGGCCACCCGTCGCCGCTCTTCAACTCCACCCAAAATGGGCCCAAGGACGACTTCCCGCTCTTGTCCCCTTCAGAAGCCGCCCTGCTCAAGTCCATAGGCACGCTTTCAGAATTGCATCGCAAGCTCAAACGACAACTCGAACTCATTGCTTCGACGCATGAGTCTGTGATATGTCGCGCCGTTGCTGCTTCCATTCAGCAAACGCATCTGGGCAGATTCCAGAAACACATCTTGCAGGTCGAGGAGAAGATACTGAAGAAAGATGCAAGCCTCGTCGGCGCCTACGAAATCGTTCCTCTGGCCTCGATCGTGGCTGAATTTGATGATTGGCATCGGGTCATGCACTGGTACTGGCAAGTCGCCTGCTTCATGCTCGATCCGAATGGAAAAATGAGCAAATGCAACTCCGCCCGTCTCATTGACAAGCTGCGCTTTTCGATGCAGACAGGCTATCCGGAGGTCGAAAATGCTGCTACCGAACTCACACGCGTAGCCGAAACATCATGGTTGCGACAGCTGACTTCTTGGATTGTGCATGGGAAGCTGCCTACATATGGCGCCAAAGACTTCTTCATTAAGATCGAGGGCGCGGAAGAGCCCAAATACCTCAAAGAGAAGACGTTGCTGCCTGCTTTTGTAACTCCAGGCACTGCTGCCTCTATACTCTTCACTGGGAAGTCTCTACATCAGGTGGCTCACCATCGGCGGCTAAGTCACACAACTTCTTCTTCGTCAATTTCTTCAATCAGCGATAATGAGCTCGCAACAGCTCATCTGAAGCAACTTTCATCCCTCACACTACCGCTCATGCCAGCCCAATTTTCCCGAGCAATTGCAGAGATTCGGCACTCACTTTCACGAAATGTGTTACAGCGTCTGCTACCGCTCCACGAGACAACCAAGCTTTTGAACTGCTTGCAGCGATTCTTCTTGCTTGGCCAAGGAGAGTTTGCAGCCGCGCTCATCGCAGAGGCTGAAGAGCGGGTCAAGGCTCGGCAGCAGAGTATGGGACGTTTACTCGCGCAAGATCCTGTGAAAGCGTTGCAAGGACTCTCGATAAAGGACGCTGAGCTTAGTCAGACCTTGCGTCAGGTCTGGAGATCTCTGATAGCACGAGAAGAACATGCTGAGGACGAAGTACTGGACTTTGGACAAACGAACATATCTCTCATCAACCCGAGAGCAACGACATCGCGCCCGTCGACAGCTGACGGATTGGACGGAGAGGTCCCTCAGATTTCGCCAGTGTCTTTCAACAATCTCCTCTTTCCGAATCCGACCGAGCTGAACTTGCGAATCACCCCACCGATGGATCTGTTCCTTTCTTCCAGAGATATTGAGACGTACTCTTCTGTCCACTCGTATTTACTTGCCATCAGGAGAGGGCACCAAAGACTGAGCGAGCTTTGGCGTCAGAGTTCAGTCAGGAGAGTGCTCCATACATCTCGCGTCCAGCATGCTGCGTACCGAGAGAGAGAAGCGCAACGTGCAGCCGCTACACGAAGTGTGTGGGCAACTTGCAGTGCGGCGATGCTTCTTCTGTCCGAAACATCCGCATTCTTTGAGGGCGAGGTTGTCAAAGGCTCTTGCGATCATTTCAAGCAATGGGTCGAGCGATCAGCATCCGACCCTCGAAGCTCAACGCGCACAACGGACTCGACAGAGCGCGATGACCTGACCCAGCGCGACCCAGAGACGCTGGCGTTGGGTCATCGGTTTTTCCTGGCATCTTTGATTTACGCACTCTTGCTTACTGACTTGTCGTACACGAAAGAGCTGCGGTCCATGCTTGGCAATGTCGACAATTTGGTAGCATACTTCACCCGACTTCTCGGCATCCAGCAAAAGGCCGATGGTGAAGAGGAGGCGACCGGCGAGGTCTCCCCGCATCTGATCGACGAGGAGCAAAAGATCAGCTCCGAACTCGAATATGCGAGAGATAGAGTGGATGACAATGTCAAGACTGTCATCAGCAGACTTCGACGGCTTGATCAGGAGAGGGTAGGTTCGGCAAGGTATCTGGATTTCAAAGCTGCTCAGAGAGGAGATTTCGAGGTGTGGAAGGGGGGCGGAGTAGATCGTCTGTTGATGAAGCTGGAATTCGGACGTATGATGGACGACTATGCCATCGCGAGGGGTGACGCTTTCTAGCATAGCTGCTGTAGTCAGGCCATGACGCTACGCTGGGCGTGCCACGTCCAATTGTTCGAAGGCGGAAGCAGCCGGAGCTAGTTCATGTTTTCAACATCTTTCTCCCCTGAACCTCAACATTCTTCTGCTGCCTTGTTTTGCGGTGAGGCACCGAAGTTCCCTCAGGCAAAGATTGGCCAATCAGATTGTACCGGCAGTATCCGCGCGCTAGTTCATGTTCTCAATACAGATCACTCTTCTTCGATTCCGACCTTCACTTGAACTTCGACATTGAATGTCGACCCGTTATTGCGGGCCTGCTAAATGATTGATTAAGCTTCAGCCCGTACCATTAGATGAATGTGTCACAGCTGTCTGGCTGAAGCGTGTAGAGCGACTACAAAACATGCCAACTACTTGTTCAGGATCTCTCCGTGACCAACATCATGTCTGAACAACACCTCTTACAGAGCTCCGAGATCCCGCCTGCGCAGCCGTCGTATATCTTACGAGGCCACACAGCGCAAATTCATGCGGTTCACTTTTGTCGCGCAAACACTCGCTTGTTAACGGGGGACGCGAACGGCTGGGTTGTGCTCTGGAGTGTTTCTTCAAAGCGAGCCGTTTCCGTTTGGCGCCCGCATACCAACACGATCCTCGGGGTTGGGAGCTGGGATGAAGATAAGATCATAACGTAGGTCGGCTATCACATCCTCGTGGCGAATTGCTTACCAGATCTGCAGGCACGGCCGAGACAACAAACTCCATGTCTGGCAGTTGCGGGAAGAAGACGAGAAAGAATTTTCGAAAATTCTTCCGATAGATAGCACGGATTCTGCAGAACCCAAACAGCCGTGGCTATTGCACACGCTTCCCGTCAACACGCTCAACTTCTGCGCATTTAGCATGATCCATGCTCCCAAAGAGAGAACCCGAGATCTTCCTGTGGAAGGTGTCTTGCTCGGCACACCTGGAGTGCAGGACGGAAGCGTCAACGTCACATCCCTACCGTCTGAAGATCGAATGGCAACGATTCCCGCGCCGAAGGATTTTCAGAATGCTGGCATGGTCATGGCTATCGGACTTGCTTTTGTCTCTGCTTCTACCACGAGCCCCGTAGATGACCTTTTTGTCGCTGTCGGATATGAGTCTGGACATGCATGTGTTTGGACCCAGCCATCCTCGAAGGTTTCTGCATCTACAAAATGGCAGTGTATCTACAGCACGAAATCTCATGCTCAGCCTGTCCTTTCCCTGGGTATTGCCGCCACTCTAGGAGTGTTCTATACCTCCGGTGCCGACGCAATCATTGCTCGACACCCTCTAGACTCGAGGACTGGATCAGAAACAAAGACATTGCAGACCAAGCACGCGGGCCAGCAGGGGTTGACAATACGGGATGACGGGAAGATTTTCGCAACGGCAGGGTGGGACGGGAGAATGAGAGTGTACTCTGCAAAAGGGTTCAAGGAGTTGGCGGTGCTCAAATGGCACAAAGAAGGATGTTATGGGATTGCGTTCGCCGACGTTACCAGTCACGAGAGAGATGGAGGGTCTGGCGCGGTCGTTCCAAGACGAATGACGGTTGCAGAGAAGAGGGACGAGACAGCACGAACAACGCATTGGCTGGCTGCCGGAAGTAAAGACGGAAAAGTCTCACTGTGGGATATCTACTGAACCGATTCTCCTCTACACACCTCAATTGATGTCTTTCTTCGGCTCTTCCGACAATGACTCGTGCGTCTCGGGCACTTTACGGATTCCGGCCGCTGGATCCACGACTGAATTACCACGGCTGGCTGCTGTCACAAGATCTGGATTTTCTTCCTTCAGCCGCTTGAAGTTTGCTTCAGCATCCCAGACCCAAGGGCTGTCTGCCGCGAAAACGAGATCCATCTCTTCGAGCGTCCTCTGGTTCGTCTCTGGGTAGAGAGCCCACACCATTGGGATAGTGATCACATTGCAAGCGCCGAAAATGTAAAGCGTCTTCTCGCCGATTGCGCTGAACATGACGGGGCAGAGTAATGTCAGCCAGCCATTTCCGATGGACCAGCCAACGACTCCCCAGGCATTACCTTTGGCACGAACTTCGAGAGGAAAAATCTGAAGACGTCAGCGAATTCAAAGTAACGATGCAGATTCGGGAGAGCGCATACCTCTGCCGGATACAGCCATGGCACCGTCAACCATGTTGCACCGAACACTGATGTAAAGATGAAGACGAACGATGCCGCCGCGATACCGTACGATGTCGCGCTCGACTCATTCCCTGCTGCACGAGCATCGATTCCACCTCTTGACATTCCTCCTGCGAGGAACATGGCTATTCCCATTCCCACCGATCCCCAGTACAGAGTCCATCGCCGTCCGATGCGGTCCAGGGTGAAGACGCAGATGAGTGTCGATGCCATGTAGAAAATATTGTTGAGCCCGCTGATCCATTGCGCCTTAGAACTGGAGAAGCCAGCAATGCGGAAGATTGTGGGAGCATAGATGGTGACGCCTGCAAGGTGTTTTGTCAGTGAAAATGATCCCTCACTCAATGTGGTCCGTGCGTTTTTCACTCACCAGCAATTCCGATCCACTCTTGCATGATCTGTAGCCAGATGACCAACTGCACTCTCCTCGCCGTGTGCAGCTTTCCAGCTCCGATGCCGAACAACATGGAGAAATAGCTGTTCCTCTTCGCAGTCTTCCGCTCATGCACAACAATATTCTGGATATCACTGAACTCGGCATCCGCTTTCGCCTGCCCTTCCGCATCTTCTCCTCTCAACCTTCCCAGAATATACCTCGCCTCTTCATTCCGATCTACCTTGACCAGCCACCTCGGACTCTCCGGAAAAAACCACACAGAACCCAGCAGAACCAGCAACGGAATGATCTGAAAGGCCACAGGAAACCTCCACCGAAACGCCGAAGCTCCCCCATCAATGAACGACAGTCCATACTCCAACCAATACGCAACGACCACACCAAAAATATTCAACGTAAACTCAATCGCGATAAACTGCCCCCGACTGGTATGCTCCGCCGTCTCCGTAGCCCAAACGGGAACAATGGCATTCAAAATCCCCGTTCCGATCCCGTTGACGGCGCGGGCACAAATCATCCAATTGGCATTCTGCGCGCTGCATTGCAACGCGGCACCGAAAATCGCCCACACGGCGCCGAACGCGATCGTCTTGATGCGGCCTTGCAGGTCGCCGACCCAGCCTCCTAGGAGGCAGCCGAAGAGCGTTCCGAGGTAGTAGACGCTGACGATGCCGCCTTGGAGTAGGGAATCGGTTATTACGGGGTCTTTGGTTATGGGGTCTACGTAGCCGAAGCCCATGAGGTCGATGTAGTGTTTGCTGTTGTTGACGCCGCCCATCATTCCTGGATGCTGTGTGAGAGAGCTGTGTCTGTGCGTGGAGTGGAAGGGGGAGCTTTTTGAAAACGCTGACTGACCTTGGTCGTAGCCGAAGAAGAAAATGGACAAGGCAGCGATGGAATTGATGGCGAAGAGGAGTTTGCTTTTCTCGAAATGCTTCGCGACGCGGAAGCCGTGCATTTGGTCCATGTTGGCTTGTGCAGTGATGAGTCTGCGCGAGGCAGACTGCGGTCAGGATATATCAAGATTGGAATAGAAGAGGACGAGAGCTCAATGGCAAGCAGGCGAGCGACAACATGAAGTCGACACTCGAGAGGATCAACAAAGTGGAAAAGTCGCGAGAAGCGAAAAAAAAAAGACCATGCGAAATACCGTCCTCTCCACAGACCTATATACTTTTTCCCCATCGAGGTACAGTACCGCTGTAACCACGCAGAAAAGCGCATCATGGACACGCGATCGCGGGACAGCAACCGCAGCGAGGAGAACATCGTCCGGCCACACAAGCAGAACTGGCACATCCCAATGGTACCGCAGATCTTCCAACGTCAACGACTGGTCGAGAGACCATTTTCGACGCGGAGAACGGAGTCGAATCGGGCTCGAAAAGGAAAGCCGGAGCATGCAAAGCATGCATGGGCGAGATAACCTCCACTGGAGAACGACGAAATATGGGCAGTGGAGTTGGTTTGGAAAAGTGGAGAGCTTTGAGTTTTGTCGATCGCGGCGGTTGACGGCTTTTGGTCGGGTTTGTGCGGCTTCTGCGGGGTCCACGTGCTTGGTTGTGGCTTGGTGAGACTTGATTTTGTTGTGCAGATCGGGATTGTGAAGAATTCACTGGGGGTTGATGTTACATGTATATGCTGAGTAGAGGGAGAGGGATTAGCATGATCGTAGAGGTGGGGTGAGGAATTTGTCTGATTGGTGGTAGTACATTCTGTTGCACACAATTCAAGCGTGTCTTCAGTTGACGGCTTCCTAGATACATTGCAATGAACCACCATCAAGGGGCAGGCTTTGGCTCAACAAGGCCCTCTCGCCTTCTTCTTGGCGATGTCGTCCTCCAGCCCGCTGGACGACTGCATCTCCAGCAATGAAGGGTGATTAAACAAGCTTAGCCTACGACGACCACGGCCAAGACTGGCACTCTCAAGACCAGACTTTCGTTCTGTTCAAATACAGGCCCCATCTCCCGAAGCGTCTCCCCTGCTCATGCATCTCGAATCTCGAATTCCATGTGAGCCTCAGACACGAGAAGATACAGTGTCAAAGCTTTCTGGAACTGGTTCTTCCCCGACTGCTCTTCACTGATTCTTCTTCCGAACATTCAATCGCAGAGGAATAGCAGACTCGGCAGTCATCGGTCTATCCCCAATGAGAGAATCTGTATCTGACGCGATCCGCGTCTCACCAGATCCAAAGTAGTAGTCCAGAAACCGAGAGGCCCAGGGAACTACCGACCCTGCTGTCGAAGGCCGCTGGACCTGAGAACTGCGCCAGGGATTGTAGTCTGACCACGATCTTGTGGAACCTGGACGACCAATGTTTTCGAAATCCTTGGTGAAATTTCTCCTCACATTTGCGGGACTCACTTCCGAAGGACGGTTTTCTTCTCTGATGCCGACGGGTCCGTTGCGTATCATGGTCGTGCGCAAACTCTCCGTTCGACTTCTCTGCAGTGTTGTTGGGGAGAATTGATCGCTGCTTGTCTGAAACGTCGCGGAGCGCTGCAAACGAGGTGCTTTGGCGTGGCCGCTGAGTCCTCCATTCTCACGTGTTGTGTTCGACTCGGAGGCGCCGAACAGTTGGTACAGCCAAGTAACAGCTCTGTGGAAACGAGGCCTCTCGTATTGTGGAGAGCTTACAGAAGGAAGGGTAAGGACGACATCGCCGTCGTAGTCTGGTCCATCTCCAAAGTGCAATTGCCTGCTTAGCTGCCGTTGTCGCCTTCTGGTACCACTCTCCAGTTCTATAATCCATAGCTGCGTCTGATCTGCTTCGCTTGTACCTGGAAAGTTCTTTCTGGTTTTCCTGAGCCACTTCAGCGCGCGGACATCACTTTTGTGGATTGGGTCCGGAGAATATGCAAATTGGGTCAAGGCGACGTAGAAATAACATCGCGCCAAGGTACTCTTCTTGACCTCGTTCTCGTATTGCTGTGCCATTGCAAGAGCGTTTCGTGCAGCTTTGGTCAAATTTCTACACTCATAATCTGCCAGGTCCGTCTTGAGCTTGCCTTGGCTTAGGGCCAACAAGCATGGGGTCAGCATTACTTTGATACGGATCTCGATTGCAAGAACTTGGAGCAAGGGATCATCAAAAGACAAAAAGATTTCGGACGTTCCGATACTGTGCATCGTTGACGGCCGACCCGAGTTGTCTGCAGTGTGTAGACTCGGAAGAGCGCGAGAGGCAGCGATGGAACCCCTTGCAAGGACTGAGCTTGCCATCTCGAAGATACTCTTTCGACTGTCCGCCTTTTTTGGCGACTGTTCCATCCAAGGGAACGACGTCCGAGAGGCTAATGGGCTGACGAGGGTAGAGCGGTCGTAACGGTTAGGAATATCTTTGCTTGGGGTTCGAGGGCTGAATGCTTCCAAATCGGACGCTCGCTCCAATTGTTCAATGTTGTTGTTGTCCAGCAGCTCATCATGGTAAGTACTGTGCCCTCCGTCTTCACACTCCATTTCGCAGCCATCTTCTATACGAAAATTTTCGCTTGCCAGTCTGCCAGATCCACGTGCACCCTGGTCCTGATCATCTACACTCCCATTGTCCGGGAAGCTGCTTCTACTTGCATTCTCGCCAACTCCTTGATCATCTTCGTCTCCATCACCTGGTGGCTTTGAGTGTGGCGACTCTTGCGACTCTGCCGGCTCGACCCCGACTTCAGAACCAGAGGCATACTTCAAACCGGCAAGATCTCTCTGTTTTCGAAATTTATTGGGCTTGATCGAGGACATGGTGGTCGAACTGAGTGGGATACATTCTCTGCTTCTACAGGACTCTGCACATTACCGCAACTGATGCGTACCTACATTTCATTGTTCGTCTCCTGCAGTATCGCCGGATGTGGATTTCTTTGTCGCGCATATTTATGCTCCTTGTTGGGAAATTACTTCGACGTCAACTACAATGTAAACAATTGAGATTATGGACGACCTCTTCACATGCCGCAGATGGTCCAAAGGCGTGTATTGCGGCTCTTCAGATCTTGCAGAAACATGAGCTTGGCACCGTCCTCGAGACGACCTGGTAGCACGAGATGTCGGCAAAGACAGCGCGTTGGCGAGAACACCTGTCCTCTTTCGACATGCTTGAATGCTGGAGCATGGAGGCTGTTATTCGGACCTACAAGTACGTCAACGACCGGAGTGAAGTCAGAACAGCGGCTGGCATCATGCCGGCGCTTCCTCCGCCTTATTACGCATAATGGCGAGGCAAAGGTAAAGCACAAGCAGTTGGTTAGATGCATCGTCATGCCGCACGGATCCTCAGCATGGACGTCCCCATGCTTTCTCCCACGAGGTTCGTGTTCGCGTAAAAGAGGTTGAATCGTGAAAGTTCTACCCAGAAGAGCCGTGCGAGGGGACTGGTGCCACCGACGCCGTCACCCTCCTTCCGTGCATGCCATCTCATCTCAGCACGACAGAGTCCATTATATCGTCATGGACATCATTCGCGCTCTCCGCGGTATGAGATGTAGTAGTCGTAGGTGATCAAGCTCCGTCATCATACCTCTCGTGCTGCGGCGGAACACCACTCCCAAAAATAGCGTGCAGATACTTTCACAAGCGGACTGCAGGCTGCACAACAGAAATGCAAGGAAGTGTCTTACCGCGTCGTGCATGAGCGACGATGAGGCCATACTTGGGCCGTAACGCACGACAGCACGACTCAAATGGATAGGGCTGAAGAAGTCCGAAACACCTGCAAAAGCACGAAGATGACTCAATCTTTCTCCTGTGATGAGACCCAACCGCGTGCAGATTCCCACGCAATCCTTCTTCCCGCCGCCGGCGCCTACGACGCAGCGCATCCAGACATGCGCCCAACCCAAACTCTCCTCCTGACTGCGCATCTACGCACCACTTGTCAAGCCCGAAACACACCGCAACAAACACGACCGGTGTATTCAGGAGAAGCACATCATACACACCAGCTGAAAACGAAAACCCCGAACACAGCCACCCACCATCCAACACGCAAGACACCCCCTCGGCAAAAAAAAAGTCCAGCGCAACAGCCGCCTCATCACACGCTCGCCTTGCCGCCAACCGACCGACCGCATCCCGCCATGCATGCTGCGAACACCTTTCCCACAGCGCACAGCACAGCACAGCACAGCACAGCACATCCATCACACCCGCCGAACGGTGCCGCCGTCGGGGAACCACTAACAAGTTCTCCACCACCACCTCATCCGCGTGACGAATGAAATAAAAAAGAAACAAGCAAAAAAAGAAAAAGGTACTGTACATGGCCCCCGCCCTTCCCATTCGCCCATCGCAGCTCGCCTCCCGTGCAGCGCAGAGCATAAAAACCCTCGCGAAAAGAAGGTGGTGTGCAGCCGCAACAGGCAACTTCCCAGCTCGACAGAACGTGGGATCGTCGCTGCTTATTCCGACGTACCAGTCGAACCGTTCCCTCCGTGTCGCAGGAATTCACGGAATCTGGTGAATGCGGCGCGAGAGGGAATCGATGGTTCAGCAGCCCAGCCCGTCCGTCTGTTGTTTTCGTCCTCGGAACCCGCGAAGGGCCGAAAAAAAGGGTTCTGGATTACCGAATCGTCGCGCGTGTTCTAGAAAGTTACTGTACTGTCTGTTCATCAGGTAAGCTACTGTACTGTAATAATGTCGAGCGCGAAGCGACAAGAAGCGAGCGACAGAAGCGCCCGCTGCACGGCGGCGGTGGCGAGAACGAAACTCTGTATTCGCTTCGCGATGTTCTACCCAGTAGGACGAGTGTCTCCGCTTCTTTTCGCACGCCGATGAACACAGGTAGGAAGCTTAAGTTCGTTGGTGTCTCACATGGTACCAGCGGCACAGAGCATGGCGAACACGTGCGAACTTCTTTCCTCGTCTTTGCAGAACCAAGCGGGCAAGCGGGGAGAACTACTGAGTCGGAGGAAACTTGTCTCAGGTCTGGTGTAGGAGCACGATTTTGTGCAGGCGAGCACCCACCCACCCACCCACAGTTCCAGA
>ANSM01000841.1:0-17828 GCA_000347735.1 Cercospora canescens BHU | reverse complement strand
CGCGTGGAGGTCGGCGGGAGTCCACATCGCCGCTAAGCACCAGGTCGTGGCTGGCCGCTACTGCACGACATTCTTGGTCGCATCAACAAAGCTGAGACGGCCTCTGCGATCTGAGAATAGAGCGTGCGCATTGGTTGGCAATGTCGTCGGCCTTCAGCTGAGTGGCTCGCATTGACAAATACGCCATCCTGCAAGCCCCACCTTCTTCCACAGCATACAGCAGCAACAACATCTTGTGAGATTAGCTCAGAGATGCTCCCGCACACTCGCCTCGCTTGGACTGCCCCTCGCGTGGACAGTGACAAGTCGTGAAGACACATTCCTTATTCACCAGTCCGTGGACGGCGATACCTATCGTCGTCTCGCCGGCACAATCCAGCCTAGTCTGCTGCACGTCGCTCGTTCCGGACGCAGACAAAGACCGGCGTACGACACTGACAAACCTGCTTCTGTGATGATTCCTGACGGCGGAATAGCCCAAATGACGAAGGCGCGTGGGTTCGTTCCAGGCTTGGGATACCTGCGGATATCGACGTCGATCGCAACAACCTCTTCCCACGTCCAGCAGCCCGGCTGGGCTGGTCGCCCTGGCCTCGCCTATCATCAGAGTGGCCCCGTCCGGTTGTATGAACCAGGCGGGTGATGGCGCAATGCAGGTACAGAACCGCGCTCGCAAGCGGTACTGAATGACGAGGCAGATCCCTGTGGAGAAGCGAGCTGCCCACATCGACTCCTGCTACTGACATCCTATTATTTTCATTTTTGCCGACGGCTCGTCGTAACCGTGGTCCCCAAATGCATGCATCAACCTGCTTAAGCCCAGGCAAGCCGAAGACGCACCCAGCGCTCCGCCCCTCTTGCACTGACCTGGCACGTCAACCCATTGGCAGATGGTGCTGCAGACGGGTCTTGTGCATACATTGTCCCAGCATCCTGTCTACTTTCTGGAGATCATCAGAGGCTCGTGCATCATGCTGTTGGTGTTCCGGTGCAGGGAGCTAAACCGCCACACCTGGATCCGTACATCGCATCTGGTCGCTCACCCATTTCTGGATACAGACATCTGGGGACATTGCAGCGAGGCCGGGTATCCCTTCCAGCAGAGCGGATGCTGTCCTCGAGCACTCCATATAGATACTGTAGCCGTTCCGTCGTTGGAATTCCCCTTGGACACCACGACTGTTTCACCTCAAATTTCCCACGACCACGACACTTTCGGTTTGTTTCGGTTACCTGCACACAGTCAGAGTCTATCGTCGAGCACAACATACTGGTTCTCTCAACTCTTCGATCGCGATCGATCTCCATGCCTTCCATTGCCATGATGGAGCAACAGTTTGCCGGAGTCAAGCGCAACTACACGCAGATGATGGACCACGTTGATGCCAATCTTGCCTTTGACGGAGTACCGGTCGCATACCACGAGATGTCGCGTGGTGGCTATTACACACCACCACCCCCTCCTGGTCCGCAACACACCCTCTTCAGCAACCCGTTTCCCTCGTCATCTCCCGATGTTGGATATGTCGAGGAGGGATACCTACAAGCGAACCACATGTACAGCTTCAACGGCAACCCTAACAGGTCCATGTCAGAAGGCTACATTCATACAGCGGGCGACTCATTCGCAGGCTCCAGTAGCGCTTCATCGTCGTGCAACACATCACTGGGACCGGCGACGCCTCCAGCACAGTCTTTTGGTCCAACTGCGACGAAATTCCCTGCCGTTCCCATCACCCCCAGCCACGTGCAACCGAGACAGAAGGCGAAGCGGACGGCCACCGTAAGTTCAACGGCAGACACCGCGCTTGCGCTCCGCTGACTCAAACAGGCGTGTGAGGAATGCCGGAAGCGCAAGCAAAAATGCGATGGCGAGTCACCCTGCCAATCATGCAAAGAGCAGAAGCTTGAATGCAAGTACCGAGAAGTCCAGCCTACAAAGTGAGTTCATCGATGCTCTCGCCTCATTCCTGCCATGCTGACCCACGATTACAGGAAGGACAACTCAGTGGAAAGGCTTGTCAGCTTGGTTGAATCTTGCAGCAGATCGATAGAAGCGTTGACCCAACGGGTGGATCTCATGAGCACAACATTACAGCAGATTGAGAAGCGCCTTACACGGTGCTACCAGTGCTCTGGAACTGTTGATTTGGAGACCGGCACTTGCCAAACTTGCAAAAACAATTCGCCTTGCAGGGTATGAATGGTAAACACGTCCAATGATATCCATCAAAACCAGCGCGTCGACTAACAGTGTTGCAGTGATTCTATGATACCCTACGTTTTTACCGTCTTTGCCTCGCCGGCAAGATCCATGGGACGGGTTGAGTTCAAATTGATAAAGAGCTGCACTTGATACCACAGGAAGATATCTTCATTCACAGAGTGTTTACTGCTGGAAAAAAAAGACCTACATTTGTATTTGTACTTGCTCTCGAGGCGTCCAGAACTCGATCGAGGTTGGCAATGGCTGTCGGAGTTGTGTCTCTGTTCAATGGCTGGGTACTGTATTCAATGGTCTGCAGGAAACAGACAGGTTTCAATTCATCAAAGACCAAAAAAATATCCAACACACAAAACAGTCTGGTCATCCCAATGTGGACTTCCAATTCACGCATCAAAAGAACCATTCTGCTGCAGTTTCCGGGTTCCTGTGGGAAATACGGTTGGACAATGTTCGGGACGCCATGGTGAGTACAACGCCATGTATCTCTCCGACGCGATGCCGCTCGTCAAATTTTCGGAGCGGGCAGAATGTACGATCCTGCCAGTAAAGGGAACCCGGAGGTATTTGCGGGACTGGCAGCGCTACAGCCTCAGCTCTGGCACAAACACACTGCCCAGCCTACACGACCACCTGACTGCAATGCAACAACGAGACAAGCGTATCAGCAATAGGGCACTGCATTGCCTTCGCGGACTGTCTGCATCCTTCCGTGGTGAAGTCTTTGGGCGATGAAGTCGCTATAAGGCGTCTGCAATCTATATACCACTTCGGTTCCAGCAACCTTCGATGGAATGGACAAACTATCCCAAAGTGAGCAAGCACGCAAGGTCCTTTCCAGCGACGTGAAAGTGGAATACACAGGCGACATCGATGACATGCATGGAGGCATCGATGTCGTGGACGATCTGCCATGCTCCGCGATACCCCTAACCTGTTTTTGGTTCAGGCACAGAGATCAAAGCCCTGTGCCGCCCAGATGGACTACTCCGCAATTGGTATCTGTCCTGTCCAACTGACATTCTGACATTCTGCAACTTTCTTCGCCACGCAAACCTAAACTATTCTACGCGCCACTATTGCTGAAGCAAGTAGTCCCTGGCGTGGTCAGCTAAGCAGTAGTGGCTGCTGATCTAGTGGACGATCTTCCCTTCCCATCTGGTCCACTTTTTAGGGTACCACCTCGATTCGATCCGACTCGACACATGTGCCGCCGTACACATGAGTACGATTTCATCGCGGCTCGGTCCCGAAGAGCTCATGTCAGTCTTTTTTAGGCTAATGATTTGCGGAGAATGTGGCTGATGAGGGCTGCAACAATCTGCCAACTGCTGCAAGAGACTGACGGCACGCGGCCGAGTCGGGAAATTTACCTCAACTCGGAAGGAGAGGATTTTCCCTCGGCAAATGACGCTCTGGAGTCAGGTCGGAGCCATCAGCAGCTGAAGAAATATATTGCTTGCTTCAACGATCGTGCCAGTCACATGGATAACAATTGGCGAGATGCGCGGGGGGATTCACAGGCAAGGCTGACTAGTGTGAAGAAGGCTCACCTCGCAGTGATCCAAGATCGTCCAGCCAGATTGATTAACTGTGCCACGGAATGGATGCATCTGCTGCTCTTGGTCGGAGGACACATCAACAACGTCTAAAGAGACTAAAACGTCAGATGCGACACTGGGCAAAAGCACCTTCATCGGGCCAACGTCCAATGGAGAGGTTAGCGTCAAACGGCATATTTCAACTGTGGTCTTCACTAGAGCTGCATCTTTTCGATATTTTCGTCCAGGTGCATGCGTTGATGTCAAGTTTCAGGGCCTTGTCGGAACATACATGCTTAACAGGCGCTAATGCCGATGTGCAGTTCCGCTGCGCCCACCCGATCCGATCCCAAATGATCGGATCTATCGATCTGGAGAGCCTCAAGTCAAATGTCGACCCATATCAGCTGGCACCGGTCTACTCATGCTGGGGGAAAGAAAATGCCAGAGAAGCACACAACAAATTCAGATGCACAGTGCCTGGGCTCTGCCACCTACCGAGTGGCTTTCGTCAGCGACTACGCAAGACTATTCACGACATGTCAACGCCCGAAGATACCCCACGCCAGATCCGTTAGATTGACTCCTCCCACGGCAACGGCTCAAGATCTATCCACCGTTGAGAAGGCTAGACGATAGATGCATCAGTGGCTAAAATTTTCCTCGTATCGCCCACGCTCGCGCAGGGGGCGTCGCTCTCAAACCCCCAACGCTTGTAGCAATATACCAGACTTTGAGCAAGCCCCAGAGCGGCTCATGAGACCCCGACAAGATCTCGATGGCCCTGAGAAGCGCTTCTGTCATCGAGTGCGCCTTTGTTGGCGTGCTAAGGCAGAGAAGCGAAGTCAGTAAGTTCTTCGGAGGATGCATCCCTTCCTCGCGGAGGGCTTTCCAGGTGTGGAAATCCTGGAAAAATCGTTCCTCGACCCTGGGGTGAATGGTTCGAGAGCGGGCACGCTCGTGCAACATGCATTGTTTGCCGGGCTCACCACCTTTCACTAAGATCGCCTTGAGTCGAGAGGGCGGGCTGCACGTTGAGCTGATGGATTGAAACTAACGACTGGAGTCCATGGTCCATGTATGTTGAGTACCGACCTGTCTTTTGCCAGGCAAATCTTTCATGGCGTTTTTCCAGTAGGGAAGCCAAGTTGGATGACAGGCGCAACCTGTCACGCGGAGCATTTGAACATCTATCGTGCTGATGTCAAGCATGATGCCATTGGTCTGCAGTGATCAAGAACAATCTATTGCAGCATGAGGGTCAGTCGAGTTTCGACTCGTCAACTTTGCTTGCAAGCGATGTGTCGCAGGTAGTGGGAGGAATGGAGGAGATGCCAAGACCATATTTCCGGACCGGCTACTCGAGTAGCCGGTCATCCGGCTGGTCGTACCTCTCTTTCACATGCTCCTGGCTCAGGTGTTCAGTTCACGCACAACACAACATGCCCTTTCGATAACGGCAAATCTCGCATTATGGCCAAGCCACTTCTTGTATGGATTCTGCTGCTCTTTGCCTCCTCTTCATTCCTCATTTCGCGCCTGCTCACAATTCTCAATCCATCTCGCCCAAAGCCTAGTCGTCAGTCTCGCCGCGATGGGCATCAGCCCACACATCTACTCATCGTGCTTGGCTCGGGTGGCCACACAGCTGAGATGATAGCGATGTTGGAGCGGAGTCTTCTCGAGGAGGACTTCAGTGCACGACTGGATCTCAATGATTTCAGGCATAGGACGTGGGTCATTGGCAACGGAGACACTCTTTCTGCGGAACGGGCAAGGGAGTTCGAGGCAAAGATCGCGACGCTACAGGAGGAAAGGGTAGGGTACAAGGCTAGATGGGAAGAAGGCGGACAAGGCACATATGATATTCAGTTTGTTCCCAGAGCACGGCAAATTCATCAGAGTCTATGGACGGCGCCATTTTCATGTCTGCGATGCCTCTGGGCATGTACTGCGGTTCTGTCTCAGTACACGGGCGGGATTGGGCAGCTCGACTTTCCCGACCTCATTTTGGTCAACGGCCCCGCCACTGCGACCATTCTGGTCTGCGCGAGCTTGCTCCTGAGGTTCTTCGAAGTCTGGGGCTGCAACTGGAGAGGAAAGATGAGGACTATCTACGTTGAAAGTTGGGCCAGGGTAAAAAGGCTGAGCTTGTCAGGTCGATTGCTTGAGCTCGTGGTCGATCGCTTTCTGGTACAATGGCCGCAGCTGGAGCGAGAAGGCGGACGAGCAGAGTACATGGGCGTCCTTGTATGAGCGCGCATGTGCTTTCACATCGCCTTTCCGTTCGGAGGAGTGCATAGAACGAGCGCGTGACGCTTCTAGTACCCCAGCAGGTTGCTAGCGATCCTTCAGACCGAATACCTTGCGGATTGCCACCATCGCTCCGATGTTCTGCGCCCGAATGGACCTCGCTTCGTCTCGCGTCAGCCTGTACAGCTCAAACTCAAACTCATAATTATCCAGTGCATGGCTTAGAAACTCTGCCGCTGGCTGCAACGTGAGTTCGCGATCGATCGTCATCTGGACATCCACCCGAAGGAACAAAGTGCTGAAAAGCCCTGAACCATTCGCTTTGGGATTCAAAGGTGGAAGTGGATACGGGAGAGTTGCGCACGCCACTGGCTCATCGAACACCCTCGATTTGTCCTCACTGCAACCCGTCCAGGCCACGGCTAGTCCGGCCGCGCGTTGCAAGATCATCTCTTTTGACACTGGTGCGGCGATTATCGTGGTTGGCAGCCAAAAGTTCGAAGTTTCCCTGATGGCTTTTGCGTCTTGTGGACTGCACACGATAAGGACTGTATTGTCGCCAACGGTAATTAGCAGTGTAAGGATCGTGGGGTCGAAGGGTACCCCCCGTGATGCCCGCGTGGTCTCCATTTCGGGTGAAGGGAGCTTCGGAAGTGTGCACGATGGAAGGCTCAATGTGGAGTCAGGACACAGACTTTTTGGGCATTTTTTCTGCGAACATCGATGCATTCGCTTAAAATGCTTGCATTACGGTGAATGCCCTCTCGAGACAAGCAGCACTCATTCTATCAAGAACAAGTTTGTGCTTGCTCGACCGGCCAATCTACAAAATCGAAGACTGAGTGTTGCTGGCGGGGGACAAAGAAAGGCAGCCAGAGATCAGTGCATTTCTGCCGCCGAGTCTCATATTGGAAAGGGGAATGAGGAGTCGTGTTCATGGCTTACACAGCGGCTTCCATTCCAGCTTTTACACGACTTATTCGAGCAAACATGACCTTCCACAACAATCGAAAGAGGACATATGTCTTTCCAGGAGATGGGGTTGTATTTGTTTGTCGACGTGGCCTCGGACGATACTGCGTAGCACAGAAAGATCTGAGACAAGACTATCTGCCGACGCCTACTTTCTGATAGATGCAAAAGTCGCTGAACAGGGAGCCTTCGGGGATCAAACCACTTTCAGCTTATCGATAGCTGTGGAGCAAACATCCAATAAATATGTAAAGGCAGCTTTGCTCACAACCTCAGCTTCGAACAAACTGTATCACAGAGACTTCTGACTGCATGTCGTTGTCGAATTCAACCCAAGGATCTGTGGCATTACACATATGAGTCGCTGGAGAAATTGGCTCTCAACCTTGGGGTATGATTGCTGCAAGCTACTTGTTGGTAGCATGTCGCCGGGAAAGTCTCTGCAGTCCACATATCGGACTGAGTGCCCTCGAGAAGAACTTTATCGTCGCATCTAATGAAAAGAATTTCAATTGACACCAAGTCCTGGAGAAATAAAAGAGACCGAAGCATTTCTCGAATCTGCTAGCTGCGATAAGAGCATCCAGCAACCACGTGATGGAGCAAAGACAGTCAACGAGCATCTTCCCCTTATAATAACCGGACTGATTAATGCCAGGCTTTGTGAGCTAAAGTGCTTACGGCTCGATGTCCTTCCTTCAGACTGGTCTGCCACGGAAGCAGCACGAATCAGCAAAAGCCCTAAACCCCATGTACCTTTTTGCAGAGGTTTGGCCCAACCTAGCCTCGAAAACTCTACGGAAGCGCCAGAAATGCTGCACACTTACCGTGTCTGTACGATGGCTTCCTGGACCGCCAGCTGTCGTACCTTGCACACGCATGTGCATGCCCGCTCCAATCTCCAACAACTCAACCAGTAAGCAGCCGACTTCGATAAGAGGGTTTGAGACCAGGATAAAGATTTTCTGTACGTTGATACTCCGCAATGGTGATGCAACTTGGCCGATATTAGTCTATTCTGCTCATCTAGGAAGGTGCGGTCAACGTGTGGAGGGCCGAACCTCGGTCAGAAGGTCTAGATCTTTCAATCGTGCAGATGTGCTATAGAAAGAGCGCTTCTCAATTCTAGCTCTGCCCAGCATTGACTTGTCCGAACTCGACGAACAGCTGCTGTGACCTTAGAAGACCTTGCAGGCACACTCTATTCATTGAGGCGAGCAGGAATGACACTGGGTATTTGATCTAGGCCAAGCCTCAATAGCCTTTGGACCCAGCGTGCTAGCAAAGTTGAAGATCTTCGAATAGCTTCTGAACCCAGTGTCCAAGCATATTTGGAGATCTTTCAGCGGCTTCTCTCGGACATGAATCCGGCCCGGAAGACTCGATCTGGCAGTAAACGAGTGACAATGCACATGGTATCTCATTGAAACATCCCACGCATTCAATTTCTGCAAGTCCGTAGAGCTTTGACCAAGACTTAGCGATGCATTCGCGTATTCCCGGCGTTTGGTTGGCATCGACAGTGGCGATTCGGTAATACTATCTCTGGTCGATCACAGCTCATTGATTGAGCATATATTAGCCAGGCAATGTTACCTCTTTCTTCACACGAGATTGTCTGTTGATATCGACACCCAATCGAAAACTCTCCAAAGATCTCAGACACCGACGGGGAAACAGCAAGTCCATCGACCTATGTTGTTTGAAACCATCCGCCACAAACTGACCTAGTCGCAGCACGATGTGCTATCTCAACCTCATTACCTGGGCTGCATGTGGACATTACACTGTAGTCAAGCAGAAGTGCGCCGAAGCTCAACGAAAAGATCCTCCGTCATTTTGTAAATCAGCACACAAGCCCGTCTCAACAGATATCCCAGCGAATGGAGGTATCTGTCCAGACTCCAGTCGGCATTCCTCGGCATGTCAAGATCAAAGAATGCTCGTCTGGGCACGCGGACTGGGCATAGCAAGCACCGGCGAGCGAGTGATGTGTCCGATCAACATTTGATGTTCAAGAACGGAGGATCACGGAATGCAGCTTGGGGCGTTAGTGGGGTCAGAAACATCCCACCAAAAGAAGGGTGCATGTGAGGAGTATGCGTATGCGACGGGGCTGAAAGTGGAACCATGGGGACATCTGGCGTTTCAAGATGTGCCGTCGATAAGACAAAGATGTGCCACAGGGTCGCCCATCTCATTTCAATGAAGAGCAGAACCATGGCTGTTCCCTGTGTTTGGATCTTCATGAGGTTCCGTCAGTACCACGTCCCTAACACCTTGCACGAAAAGGGTCTCTATGCAGCTCTGCATGGGCGGCATTGTTTGAGACAGCCTCCTGCATCAATACTGTGGTCATGCTCTGGCACGTTTGCGGCCGCAACATTGAGAAAGTCTTGTGTCGCGCGGGGCATCATCCGATGCGGTACAGTAACTTCCCTATTCTCTGTAAGCGATTGCACCACACCTCGTGCTCTATAGAGTCACAGCTCTTGGCCCGCAAGATCCGCCTTAGTACAGATAACGTGCGCCATGTAACGATGTACCCTGGTGTGTGACCCCAAAAGCAGTCGATCTTTGATCGTTCACGTTGCACAAGAAGTGATCATGAGCGTACACCCTACCGAGAAGCGAGCTCCATCTGTGGACCTCCACACTCGGGACTACCTCCGGCGAGCTCCAGACCCAATGCTCCACCAAACTGCGGACAAATGCCTCAAGAGCGCGTTTGTTCCGAGTTAGGTCTACTCATTCCGTCAGGAGCAGAAGGCGAACTCCGTTTGTATTGCAACAAACATCACGAAAGTACATATGTGCTGCAGAAAGCTTGTACAATCTGCAGGCCACAAGATCATTTGGTTCTCCGGGAACTATGCACCGACATTCAGTGCTTGGTTTCCAAGTCCGCCACCGCTGGCAGACTTGAGACACATGTCTGCAGAGCGCCAACCGGAAGCATTCCACTTGGCTGGCACGCATTTACTACCCGCACCGAACTCCAAATTTGCACTTCCTCTTTTAGGAATGTATTCGATTTCATGTTCTTTGTGACTGCATCAGTAGCGGTGAACTGCCCGCATGAATTTGTTCATCGCTTCTCAGTCCCTCGGTCCTTCAGTGCATCGACACCCTTGCCCCAAGCTCCAGCTCTCTTCCCCCACTCTCCGAGGCTCCAAGCATGCGTCCAGCTGATTTTCCTCGCAGGCTCAAGCTTCGGTTTGAAAGGCCCGCCATCGAATCGTTTGAAGCTTTCCGGCGGTCGCGTGGTGTCTTCCCTGGAAGCCCCCATGCGAATTTCTGTCGTACCGGTGAATGATTCTGTCACAGCCGCAGGGTCATCTTCTCCACTCTCCCAGCGGCGAATCTCCTTGGAAGTTGGACGATGCCATCCTGGTTCATTTCTTTGCCACCATCTATCCGAGCACATTTCCCATAATCTGCTCTGAGCACGCTTGTATGCAAAGCGCTCATCTTCCCCTGTAAAAGCTGACGTCTTCTGGAAGTCTGGTCGAGCTGAATGCCGTAACTCATCGGGGTCGATCGGCTTCCGTCCGAGCTCGGCGTCGGTCCTGCCGAACGATCGACCGAATGGACTACCCGATGGGCCTCCGACTGCGCCTCTGGAAATCGGTGTTCCGTCTTCGAGAGCATCGCTTCTTGCATCGGCATCGAGGATTCCGGCAAGCCGAGCATGCGTACAATCGGGCTCGTTCTCCGGCTCCGTATAGTTCGGATTTTGCGTCAATACGTTGGGCCTGAATGGTGCCGTGGCATCCTGGTACACTTCAGAGAGTGTTTCAGAGTAGACTGAGTCTCCGCTGTCACCCTCGTCCGCTCGCTTCTTCTCCTCGGGAAAGAAGATGTCATCAGGCCCTGCCGCCGCGGAGACAAAGAGCTTGCACCGACACTCATACAGGGCGTCTAGGAGTGTGATGAAGCGCCGTGCTTCATTCTTCATTGACCAATTTAGGATGGGTACTTCCGTCAATATCAGAGTATGATAGGTCGAGGCCAAAGAGATGTAGTCCGCGGGGCCGAATATACCTTTGCAAAGCTCGTCGAACGTCCACATCGTCACACCCGCGTGCGCTCTGGGAATCTTCATTGTTCGACCATATACGATTATCGTAGATGGGGCCCAGGTCGCCACTGATTCTCCTTGCAAAGCTTTACCAATCGCACCATCCGTAGATGCTGTTACGCCTTCTGCTACGACATGGAAGTGCTTCGGTAACTGGGCTGCGGCTTTCTCGATAGGGGCGGAATGCTCAACAGTGGAAGCTGACGAGATGCGCAGAGAGTCATGTTCAGAGCCCAGGTCATCCTCACCTACCAAGTCGATATCCTTTACGGGTGCGACACTGCCGCTCTCCAAGCGTCTAAAGTCTCTCGACCCTTCGACTTCCCAGACTTCACACCTGGCTTTCAGCACGTCCAGAAATGCTGCAAATTCGTTGTAGCCTCCATGTCTTCCAGATGATTGCCGTCGCCTCCCGAGTCCAAACTGCCAACCAAAACTCCTCTGCTCAGCCGGGGACGCATAACTGATACCCGCGGCCTTCGCCAATTCCTCAGGCATCCGATTACTAGTAGCAACCAAAACTCCACCAAGTTGAAAGAAACTGGTCATGAGATTCGTCAAGATCTTGCTTGCCACTCTATCTGGCATCTGAAACTCATCCAGGAACAATATGGGAGATGTTTGAATCATTTCCTTGGCTAACCAGAGCAGTGAATGATCGTCCTCTGCAAAGCTGATCTGGGACGGAAGACGGGATTTTTCCATTCTCATGCGATCAGACCGTAATGCTTCCAGCTTGGCAAATATCTCCAGCATGAAAGTGTTGAAATGACTGCGCCTCTTTTTCCGGTTCGGCAAACAGTCTGCAAACAGATCAATCAGCATAGACTTTCCAGTACCAACCTCTCCGTGCAGCATTAGGCCTTTCGGTGAGTCCATCTGAAGTGCCGACTCATGAGATGTTAGCTTTCGAGTGAGCGCCAATGAGTCTCTTCTCTCCTTGGCAGCGAACAACTCGCGCCAGATGCTTCGTTTCGGGACGACGTGCTCTTCATGACCGGATCCATGCCGCCGCTGCGAGTTCACTGCTCGGGAGATCTGATCAAGTTTGTGGCTGTATTCCAGTTCTGGCTCGTAGTCTTTGAGCCGATCATAGAGCTTTGCTAGGTGAATTGCCAGTCGGTGTTGGGCCTAATGCTGCGTTAACGACGGGTACCATTCTGCAATAAAGACCATCGGAATCGTGCCTACGGGATCAGGAGTAATGGCACGAGTCGCGAGCAATGCCCGGTATTTAACCAAGGGATTCGTGATTGCAAGACCGGTCGCCGTGCTGGCAGCCATTGAGTTTACCGCCTCATCAGATCCACAACGCAATCTATATTTATACTGTTTATATGAACACAGAGGACACGGTTCAGACGCATGGGCAAAGTGTGTGCTCGGTCCAGACTATCCCAAGTCATGACATCAGCTTTTCGGTTTCGGGTTTGACGGCAAACCCTCGACGACGACGCCAACTCATGCGGAACGACCTACTAATAATCCCAGAGGGAGTCTCCGAAAGGATGAAAATCCCCAACTGACATCATGTAGAACAAGAAGCAATTGGGCTTGAACAACGTCGGTGCATAATGCTTGCAGGTCCATGAATGGTTACATCTGCACGACCCATTTCAGTGACCTCGACACGAGGTGATATCCTCATCCATCACCAACATCAAGCACTCAGCATCTCTCTTCGCCCCATCAATGAAGCATCATGGGCGCCAGACTCTCTCAGCCTCGTGGCCCGGGTGGCACGACAGAGGCCTCCGTGCCCGTCAAACCCGGTGCACCACCAACTCCGCGCAATCCATTTCCACGACGCATCAACAGCAGGACCATAGTGGCTCCAGCAGCAGCCTTCACGATGGCGTGTCTGCTATTTGTGTACGCTAGGACAAGCATCCGAGCAGCGAAAGCCAATGCTCAGCGACATCGAGATGCAGACACAGGCGGCGAAGGGCTGAGCTTGCTGGCAGAGCATCGCAGGCGACACGGCACAGCGGAGAAAGTGGAGGGCACAGGTGGCGGCGTGGTGGCGGAGCTGGGCAGAGAAGTGCTAGGTGGATCTAAGAAAAACAAGTCTTCCAATAGCAATACAGGTGGCGACGATGCTACGAGTGAACAGGAGGAGAAGCTCAAATCGCTAATGCGAAGAGGCAAGAAGGGCGATAATAGTTGAACAACGGCGACAAATGACGTGGATCTTTCACTCATGGGCACATCGAAAGCTCCAGCCACGGTTCCGAGAGTGCAGAACTTGGCAATGCAGACATTCTCGGAGTGGACAGATCACGCCCTTGTTGGTCGAGCTCCCCAGAACCACCAAAATGTGCATCAGGATCAGCATGGGCACCGAGGCTGACGTGAATCGTGACATGAGTCAAAGAACAGCCTCAGCCGTTGGTCTTGAGAGGCAACAGTGCTGGGTCTTGGCGAACACTGCGGTTGGAATACATACCCTAGCCAAGCGATGACATGGGCCCGAAACATGCTTACTCAGAGTCGGCATGCAGACATTACAGAACTGGAGCAGGTCAAAGAAAACAAAGACTCTAGGCATGGTGACAGTTTGCATATGGAGTATCCTACAACCATGACGTATTTGTTAGAAGCCGTTGGGCCCCGTTGCTAGTGACGGAACACTGACCAGAACTAAAACGCTTCCTCATGTAGTAGTCTTCCTTGCCATCCTCCAAGGTCGAATCCCGGCATACCATTCATGCAACTCTATACAACAATGCGTCAAATATCTTTTCAAGCCGCGCGTCGTCAATCACCTCAACCTTTTGAGGTGCTTCCTTCGACAGTGTCTCCACAGGCGCTCGTACTGTCACCACTCTCCCATGAGCAGAAAACATTTTTTTCGGCAAAGACATTATCCGAAGAGACTCTGTGGTGCAGTCGTCGAAGAAGCCTGGAGGAGAAGACATTTCTGATACAACCGCCGACCGTCCTCCAAACAACCACTTCTCGAGCGCCCAACCCATTTCCACGAATCCGTCGTCCTCCCACGACATTTCACCGTACGGCCCCCGAACTGCGGTACATATGGCGTGCGCAAGCTCATGCAATAGAGTGACAGCAATGATGAACCATCGTCTCAGTAGGCGATGTAGTGTTCCCCCGAGTATATCCAACTCATCGAGCAGGCGTCTGTCAAGCACCACTCGGGCATACCCCTCACTATAAGGACCCTTATCCGTTTCAGTCGAAAGCGTGTGACCGAAAACAGTTGCCGATCCGAGATCATCGCACTCGAGAGCGATAGTTGAGAGCGAGTTCAGCTTGTGTTTGGTGTCGTTGTGGTGGGCGGAAGAAATTGCGGAATGATCTCGTGGCAATATACGACTGAAGATCACATGGCCGGTATTAGGGTCCGTGACTCCTTGGTTAGCGAAGAGCGAATGCCAGAATGCCATCGCGCGAGGGGACTCGAGGAAGTAGGAAGCCAGGACTATGGCAGGCAGTAATCGAACATAGTCGGAGTCGTCGATGTAGGCCCAGCGGCATCGCATGAGGAGAGGCGAGATGTAGGCGTGGACGCTGCCAAGGAGGAGCCTTCGGACTCCCAGGTCTGTCTTTTGAGAGATGACTTGTTGGTAAAGTAGCCCTTCCATGAACACTCGGTCTTCTCTGGATCGAGTCGTTTCGAAATGTTCATCCGTATCGCCTATAGCGATGGTAGATGGGGACGAGTCATTGATAGTCATCCGCCCGAATAGTTCGTGCAACTCCGAATCATCCTCCGAAGCATCCTCCATTGCTTGTTGCATGTGACTGGCCTTTAGGTTCCAAGGAGGTCACGCGACTTGTTTGCGAGCGGATATTCAAGATGTGACCGCAGTGCTCGGAACTTGAGAAGGCCTCTACATAATTACGCTAAACCTAGAAGTGGCCTCGAGTGAATGAGTGACGTAGAATTTGGCAACCACCATTCACTACCTTTCACGGACATTATTGAGGCCGCACGCCTTGTGCCAAGATCTCTGCATGCACCGTCACTACTTCACTATGCACGTGGCCACGTTCGGCTCCAACGAGAGATTTTGCTGAAGATGGCGCCACATGCAACATTCTAGGACCAATTTCGCCGTGTAATCACATATAGCTTGGGACCATTGGACTACACGAATACAAGGGCACTGACGTCTCCAATCGGTAGGAGTTTCAAAACCGTCTTCTACTGTTTGCTGATGGCAAAATTCTTTTAGACCTCAATCTCGCCGCGCTTGAAGGTAAAGCACGTGTCAAATACGAAAGAGTTATCGGTAGTCTCAACAGCTCAAGACTTCGTTTTATGAAGTAGTCAAGAGTGAACCTGCGGCAACGACAGTTTCGTTGGGAGTTGCGTCCCCGGCTTAGCCCTCAGCTCTATCAATCTGCATAGCCTTCGTCACAGTCTTCCATTCTACTAATCAAAGTGTTCCAGTATGCGGCTCAGCTTCCAGCCGAGTCCCATACCAAAGCTGCCATACTCGACACATCTTCATGTTGACTGTCATCTTGGCTTTCCGTCAGATAGAGCGAAAGTAAGTAAGCCTGTAGACGGGCTACCTTGGCAAAGAAACGTGAGGAGCAACGAGAGATCGCAGCGAAAAGCGCTTTTGGAAAGATCACTGTTGGTAGCCTCAACTTTGAGAAACAACTTATTTTGGAGGGGGCTGAGAGTGATTGGTGATGTGGCTTCAAGACCTGTTGGTGAAATGAAACCTGAGTACGATGACACTGCCTGCTTGAAGAATTTGCTCGAGTAGTGTGTATGTGCAGAATGCGCCGGCAGCGTGGGTGTTTCCGGGATCTGAATCGTTCACGGCTGCCGCGCCATCCGAGCGCTTTCGTCGAACAATACGTTCGGTATCGAAGTCCTCGTTAAAGTGGTCAATTTCCTGGTTACGAATTAGCGACGGATTATGGCAATGTTTCTTTGGCTGATGTCCCACGTCGACAGTGGTTGCTGGCGATGCCGCGGCACTTCGGGGGTCGAGACAGTGGCAGGAGGTCTCGTTTGGCGGTTGATACAGTGGAAGACCTTGTGCCGAAGGTCCTCAGTTCGATGGATAACTGGCTGATACCAGAGGAGACAGAGATACCGTCAGGTAGCTTTGTTGAAGTCGTAAGAGTCGATCACGCCGGTAATTCGTTGAGCTACCATACGAGAGAAATGGTGAACCGAAAAGAGATCGGACGCATGTCCAATGTGGGCTTCCATGTGCGAGCCTGATAGAAGCAAGTGAGTGTGACGTGACATGGCTGTTGAGTTTCGCTGAAACTTGACACCAAGTCGAATCTGCTGTCGGATAAACCATTATTTGAACGAGCACGGCCTCAAATGGGGGTCGAAGCTCATGAATAGTATGTGTTTCCATGCAAACATAGGCGGCTCCGAAGCACATTGAGAGAATGATATTGCTCGTGAACATGAGATGTCATAGTCAGCAATGAAACGGGATGCAGTCAGCGGCGCAATTCGTGACTTGACTGCTAGTGTGAGCGAATGATACATTGTGCCAAACTGTGATCACTTCTGGGATATCATTAACTTCGTCTCTATGCAAAACAACCATTCTTCTGTACAGCCTGTCCCCAGATTATGCCAACACGGCCAAAAGAACAACAGCCAAGACAATGGCGAGGATGATTAATAAACAGCACGCTTTCCCTCTCGCGCTCTTCTGATGTCTCGCTGCCGTTCTCAATTGCTGGTCCGCATTCCTCGTATCGTCTCTTGTTTGCGTCACGTTCTCCGAGATGATATCCAGTTGCCCGCCTTGGTCGTGTATCATGGTCGCCACATCTCGGAACAGCTCATTCAACTCCGAAACGCTGCTTTCAATGTTTCTGATCTCCGACTCTCGCTCAATGATCAGGCTTTCCTGAAAATCGACTTCATTTTGATCCGCGAGCCGCAGTTGTTCCTGCTGTTGCAACTGCTGTTGTCGCCCATTCAGCTGCGTTCCTCCAGGCGACATAGCTCCTTCCGAGTCCAGGGCAGCTTTGGCTGCGGATTGTGATGCGCGCTGTTTCTCGAGCGCGCTTCGCTGGAGGGCTTGAAACTCTTCGAGAGATGCTCGGAACTCTGTGGCCAGTTTCCCCGCAGTGTACTTCTGAGTGGGATTCAGGTCGTGCCAGTTCTGGACCTTCTTCAGGCCTTCGCCGACCTCTTTGAAGGCATCCTGTGTTTCGGAGAGCAGGTCTTGTAATCGCTCCCGCACGCGATCCGTCTCTCGTCGCGTGCCGAGCAATGCCACCTGGCTGCTCAGCCGAGAGATGTTGGAAGTCAAGGAAAATAGCTTGTTGGAGAGCTGGGTGGTGTAGCGCTGGAATTCCGGGTCATCAGCGTATTGTGGATCGTCGTTGCGGCGCCATGTCGTCGGCTGTGATTCGAGGTTCGAAGAGTCGTTGAAGGACATGGCGGGCGAGGTGATGCTGCCAGCGGAGAGTGTATATCGACGACGTCGTAGATAGAGGAGATGCCTGGAGGACGAAGCGAAGTGCATGTGACGTGCCTGCCGATCGCTGGGAAAGCTTGAAGCACGTGTCAGCGCGCGCGTTTCGTTGCTCTGCACAGCAACCAGCATCACCACCGCAAAATCCTGTTCACTCGCACTTCTCCCATCGTTGCCTGGCACGCGCGACCTCGCCGTCGCTCTGAATTTCCGCCGTATCCGCCATGATCTGAACGCGCTCAACCTCCGCTCCGCCGACACGCCGCAATGGCAACCACACTCACTCTGACTATGGCCGACAAAGGCCGCAGCAACCTCTTCGC